>OZ025249.1:56037730-56192730 GCA_964019135.1 Arenicola marina | reverse complement strand
ATAACTATATGCAAATGGCATTGCAGGCTGTTCCAATTATTGCGCTCCAGCCTCAAGTATTTGTATCAGCCAACTTGTAATACACATGTTTGCTGGAGGAGATACAGCAGTAGTGATCCAGCTGTGCCTTTAGCATTGCATCTTCACCGATCTCAATGTGTATCAGGCATTGATAGAGCTTGTTAAACAAATATTTTATTCCTTACTAATTTGTTATTCTATTGTGATAGCAATATTTTCAAGCCACTCAATGAAAAAATGCCTGGCAGGTTAATCTATCTTCACCAGGACACTACTCTACCCCCACAAACTAGCTGTGTTGTAACATGGCCCACCGGCGGAATGGCAGTCTGCCTTTATTCATGTCCCTCTGTGCAACTAATATTGCATGTAACTTTACTTCCATTCACTCTACGATAGTCAAACAAGTACCATTCTCTTGCCCAGAAGAAGACCTATCCAGTGATATGTACATTGCTTGATTAGATAGTCATCCAGACCCTAATTAAGCCAGGAATTGGACCTCGATAAACAGGTCTCTAAACCGGCAGAAAAGTTAGCCCAAAATTGGTATTCAGATCTTCACAACTGTGTTAATATTCATTGTAGATCGCTCAAACTAGCATTCATTTTCTCTGTACGAGATTGTGCGAATGGTATATACTTTGCTTGACATTTCTAAAAAAATGAAAAAGTCTGAGCTAAAACCTTCAGGCTATGTTCCGGCAGGCATCTGTAAATTTCCACAGTTCTGTATTGCTGAAGCTGGACTTGATTCTGCTAACAGGTGACCAAATTAAGGATCTGGTTAGTCAATTAAGCTTTGTTTATATGGGTGGTTGATGCGTTGTGTGGTCAGTGAAGCCATGTGGCATTTGTAGGGAGGGAGAGGAGTGAAGGGTCCATTGTCATAGTTGGCAGGGTGCCCAATTTTGACTTGACTCATAGAGTGGCTGGGCATGGTGCGGTAAGCGGCGATTGAAGGTGTAACTTGATGCAGCTGTTATCTTAGACGAAGTGGACTAGACAGAAACTTAATACAGGGTAGGCGTAATGTGATAGTGGTTCTAAAATTGGTGCTGGAGTAACATTTAAAGTTACTTTTACCATAGATATAGCAGCAGACTCCCCTCTGGGTCATAGATTCAACCCTCCATGCGCCATTGCTCGAGAAAATGCAAGGTGCGGAAGTTTGGGGCAAAGTGTTCGTTAGGCGATCTGGTTAGTCAATTAAGCTTTGTTTATATGGGTGGTTGATGTGTTGTGTGGTCAGTGAAGCCATGTGGCATTTGTAGGGAGGGAGCGGAGTGAAGGGTCCATTGTCATAGTTGGCAGGGTGCCCAATTTTGACTGGACTCATAGAGTGGCTGGGCATGGTGCGGTAAGTGGCGATCGAAGGTGTAACTTGATGCAGCTGTTGTCTTAGACGAAGTGGACTAGACAAAAACACTTATAATACAAGGTAGGCGTGATGTGATAGTGGTTCTAAAATTGGTGCTGGAGTAACATTTGAAGTTACTTTTACCATAGATATAGCAGCAGACTCCCCTCTGGGTCATAGATTCAACCCTCCATGCGCCATTGCTCAAGAAAATGCAAAGTGCGGAAGTTTGGGGCAAAGTGTTCGTTTTGCGATATGTCATAGCTTTTAAACTGTATGTTGTACTTAAGTTATCGATAATTAAGCGACTTATCTTATTGTCGCTTGCATATGTACCAGTTTTTATTCTTGCTACCATAACAACATCTTCAACCTGCCTGGCCGTATCCAAACAAATGTCAGATGATGGAAATGGTTTGATATACATGACTGGAAAAAAAGTTGCAGTAAAACTGTATAGATGTGATGCTTCACTCCATCAGCGAGTAGCTGATTATGGTGCACTTGATGTTTTAAATTACTTTTATTATTATGTAACACTTCTTTTTCATGAAACAAAATCTATTTAAGGGGTATATACAATAATTTATTTGTTTGATATTTGGATTGCAATTAATACATTTTTTCTTGCCACACAAACAATAAGGTGCAGCAAATTTTGTACAAAAATTGCAGTGTTACATAATAATAAAAGTAATTTAAGACATCAAGTACACTATAATCAGTGTTATACGCTGATATATGGGAAGTGCTGCTGTGAGTATTAGCCAGAGACCTGCCTGACAGGTGTGGGTGAGCAGTGTTAATTTAGGTGGTCATTCATGTGCTGTTTACCCACTCAAGGGCCTTTTGGTCATGATGTCTAGTAGATAATCCTCGCATTCTCACTATTTTGTATGATGACGGAAACTACTTCTGTTTATTCTCCTTACCTGCGAGCTCAAAATGAGACAACCTGACTCGCTGGTGCCATGTTGTTTGTATACACTGAACAAAAATTTGTGCACAAAATTCTGGCTAATACCCTGACATAGACTAAATCAACAAATATGCAAGGAACAGTTAGTTAAGTCTGTTAATTAATGATAACTTAATCAGGAAATAAGCTTCAATAGGCGTGACATAGCAAAACAATTGAGTACTTTGTCCCAAAGTGCAAAACTTTGCATTTTCTAATGGTGTGTGTAAGGTTGATTCCAAAACCCAGAGCAGAGTCTGCGGCTACTCTTACTACAATTGTCTTGATATATTGTCACACTGAAACTAACCTGAACTGGTCTGAATATACCAAAACTGAGCTGTATGGAACGAGGCTTAGAAAAGGTATGTTTTTAGTGGATATTTTAGCGATACTTATTTTAGAAGAAGGATTTAATGTAGAAAGATAAAATAATCTCTAATGGTTGAATAAATATGCTGTCTTATTTATCTTATTCACTATGTCACAGGGCACTAGATGGAGCCACTTGTTGGGCTTTGTATTCTCAGGGTAAATACTGAAGGCAGAAGATTTAATTGAAGTGTAACATGAATTAATTTATGAGTAATTATAAAATTAAACCAGAATAGAACTAGAAACTATATATCTATACATACAGACATCATGCTTGTAGCTATACCACTCTAAACTTTCTTTTATGTTAAAGTGGTTATTTTTGTGCATAAATTGTCTATCTACCTCCTAAAGTGTTAGCAAAACGTTCAAAGTGCTTTTTGCATTTTGTTTCCTCCAGTATGTATCTGGCATCAGGCTTAATTTCTGAAACTGGCTAACCACTTGGAATTCTCCCAAACCTAGTGGACACTGTCTCAGCTACCGGTATTAAACTATGCTGTGCAGCTTATCCACTAGATCTAGGAGTTAAAAGATGTGAGCTCTGCATCTCATCTCTGTATTATCATCGATGGCAATTTAAAGAGACAGCTTCCATCTTCAGCAATTGAAATAGGATGACAGTGGCTAACACCCGCATCCCTGCTTAGGATGTCTGCTGTTTGGGTGTCCATTATATGACTTTCCATCATGGCCGTAGCGGTAAGGAAAGGCTAAAGGTCAGGCATGATCATGTCCTGTTTTGCCGCAATCCTCAGGGAAGATTCACTCTTTTCTTTAGCAGCAGAAGTGTCAAAGTTTTAGTTGAAACTGAATACAACATGTACACCATTGTGCTGCTGGTGCATATGTAATCTATTGGATGACCTGCTGGCCCAACTGTGACTTCGAAATGTTCTCACATGTCAAGTGGAACCATGTGGCACACTGCTCACAGTAGCTGGTCATATTGTGGCACTCACCGCCACAATTTCCAGGTCATTCTGCCGTATCTTTTGCCATTGCTATATAAATTTTCATACAGATTTGTCATGCAAATTTGCGAAATTTCATACGAATTCACTTCAAAAACTGTTGTGTATCTTCACCTTCCGCGTAAAGATACTCTGTGGGTGACGATCTCTAATTACTATTTTTTTGTCTGTGTGTGTTTTTTCCGTCTGCCTGTGTGTTTGTGCATATGTCTTCCTAGGCTGCATAACAAAAACAATTTCATCATCCTTGTCTTGATTTAGTTTTCTTTTCTTAAGTGTAATTAAAATATAAACTCTCTAGTTTACAAAAGTTATTTTAGTAAATCAGGTATAATAAATATTTATAGATCCATTAATTCCTTTTTTAAGTGTACTGAAAATAATGTGTATTTAAAAAATTATTGTCGCGAAATAGTATGGTCATAAAATGAAGTAAATTCAAATATCAAGAATAACTGAAAGATTGTTAATCGCTCATGAGAGTAAGTACCCAAATGTGACAACCCTGTGGCTTTGTATTCATAACAAACATGACAGAGAGAACTATTTGTGCATGGTGAATAGGATTTCTGACCTGATGTTTGTGCCATAAGTTAAGGTACAAGCAGTTTTCACTGACACTGGTATGATTTACTACCCATCTTTTGGTCAGCTGATTCGTTATGCTTGTTTTTAATAACCATGTATGACTGATCTATTTACTGATCTGTGGCTAACCCGTTATACACTCATCTCTGCTTGAACTTTACGTTAGGAAATGTGTACAAAGTATTCAGCAACCATTTCAATATTGATTAGGTCGGGCATAAGGAATAATTGTATAATCAAGTGTCAAATTAACAGAATAAGTGTTAAAGATTTTGCACTCTCTCTCCAGGGTGAAGAAGGTGAGGGTCAGAAACCGAAGGAAGATGAAGATAACAGCTTAGCGTTTCCTGTAGCTAACCTGATAGAGTTGGAGGGGCGTGTCTTCACTGAGTCCTGGTCTATACCATACAAGAAAGAAGAATCTCTCGGGAAGTGCCTCATAGCTGCAACCAGGCTGGCAGAAGAAGGTATGGCTCCACATCGCTGTTCTGGGGGGCAAATGCATATTCCAAGTCAATAACACATTTGTACAAGCACAATGTACCATGTCAAACAGAACGCGGGTGTTCAAGGTCTAGGCTTGTATATGCAGATTATGTACCAGTCTGTCTGAGGAACACTTAGTGGTACATTAAGCAGTAAATGGGAAAATACTTTCAGTTGATAAACTTTCTCTATGTTTCATCTTGTTTACCCAGTCTTCCGTGCATCGATGACTGATGACATTCGATCTTTCATGTAGTCCTCAAATGAATATCAATTTGATCCAACTGGATTGGTTATCAATGTTCTGGTTGATTCGCTGAGGTATAATGCGTCTGTTGACTGTCCCCTAATTGCAATCAAGAAGCTGGATGTTAAGCCGGAGAGCTACCAACCCTCCATCAATTGATTGTTAAAACGCCAATTGCAATCCAGACGTTAAGAACAAATGAGATCTATGGCTCACTGAAGTGTGGAGTGAAGTATTGGATTGGCGAGGTAGTCTAGAAGCAAATCGCTGTATTAATAACAGGCCGGATGTTTCCCCCGATCGACCTAGGGGAGTCGGTCAGGGACGTTTTACTACAACTCTAAACTTCCATCACATAGACAAGCTTATGGATACACTGTCATTTAATGTATCTGTGCTCTCTTTAGGTTTAACAGAGAGCGATCAGGACTGCAAGAGGTTCCTCCATCGCTGTATGCCAGAGTCTTTCCAAAAGGTATGAAGGGTTCAGACCTGCCGCAGAAGTAATGACTATTGTTTTAGACTAAAATCGAGCAAGCTATGTTTACTGAAATTGTTACCTATCTTACCAGTATCACACTAGTGTAGAAGTATCACACTAGTGTAGTAGTATTACACTGGTGTAGCAGTATCACACTGGTGTAGCAGTATTACACTGGTGTAGCAGAATTACACTGGTGTAGCAGTATCACACTGGTGTAGCAGTATTACACTGGTGTAGCAGTATCACACTGGTGTAGCAGTATCACACTGGTGTAGCAGTATCACTGGTGTAGCAGTATTACACACTAGTGTAGCAGTATCATGCACTGGTGTAGCATTATCACACTGGTGTAGCAGTATCACACTGGTGTAGCAGTATCATGCACTGGTGTAGCAGTATCACACTGGTGTAGCAGTATCACATACTGGTGTAGCAGTATTACACTGGTGAAGCAGTATCACACTATTGTACAAGTATCACACACTGGTGTAGCAGTATTACTCTGGTGTAGCAGTATCACACACTGGTGTAGCAGTATCACACTGGTGTAGCAGTATCACACTGGTGTAGCAGTATCACATACTGGTGTAGCAGTATTACACTGGTGAAGCAGTATCACACTATTGTACAAGTATCACACACTGGTGTAGCAGTATTACACTGGTGTAGCAGTATCACACACTGGTTTAGCAGTATCACACTGGTGTAGCAGTATTACACTGGTGTAGCAGTATCACACACTGGTGTAGCAGTATCACACTGGTGTAGCAGTATAACACTGGTGTCGCAATATCACACTGGTGTAGAAGTATCATACACTGGTGTAGTAGTATTACACTGGTGTAGCAGTATCACACTGGTGTAGCAGTATCACACTGGTGTAGCAGTATCACACTGGTGTAGCAGTATCACACTGGTGTAGCAGTATCACACTGGTGTAGCAGTATCACACTGGTGTAGCAGTATCACACTGGTGTAGCAGTATCACACACCAGTGTAGCAGTATCACACTGGTGTAGCAGTATAACACTGGTGTCGCAATATCACACTGGTGTAGAAGTATCATACACTGGTGTAGCAGTATCACACTGGTGTAGCAGTATCACACTGGTGTAGCAGTATCACACTGGTGTAGCAGTATCACACACCAGTGTAGCAGTATCACACTGGTGTAGCAGTATAACACTGGTGTCGCAATATCACACTGGTGTAGAAGTATCATACACTGGTGTAGCAGTATCACACTGGTGTAGCAGTATCACACTGGTGTAGCAGTATCACACACCAGTGTAGCAGTATCACACTGGTGTAGCAGTATAACACTGGTGTGGCAATATCACACTGGTGTAGAAGTATCATACACTGGTGTAGTAGTATTACACTGGTGTAGCAGTATCACACTGGTGTAGCAGTATCACACTGGTGTAGCAGTATCACACTGGTGTAGCAGTATCACACTGGTGTAGCAGTATCACACCAGTGTAGCAGTATCACACTGGTGTAGCAGTATAACACTGGTGTAGCAATATCACACTGGTGTAGCAGTATCATACACTGGTGTAGTAGTATTACACTGGTGTAGCAGTATCACACTGGTGTAGCAGTATTACACTGGTGTAGCAGTATCACACACTGGTGTAGCAGTACCACACTGGTGTAGCAGTATCACACTGGTGCAGCAGTATCACACTGGTGTAGCAGTATCAAACTGGTGTAGCAGTATCACACACTGGTGTAGCAGTATCACACTGGTGTAGCAGTATCACACTGGTGTAGCAGTATCACACTGGTGTAGCAGTACCACACTGGCGTAGCAGTATCACACACTGGTGTAGCAGTATCACACTGGTGTAGCAGTATCACACTGGTGTAGCAGTATCACACTGGTGTAGCAGTATCACACTGGTGTAGCAGTACCACATACTGGTGTAGCAGTATCACACACTGGTGTAGCAGTATCACACTGGTGTAGCAGTATCACACTGGTGTAGCAGTATCACATTGGTGTAGCAGTATCACACTGGTGTAGCAGTATCACACTGGTTTAGCAGTATCACACTGGTGTAGCAGTATCACACTGGTGTAGCAGTATCACACACTGATGTAGTAGCGAGGCCACAATCTGACGGACCCCCTGGTCTTACAGCTGCTGACGTCCGGAGCCGTGCACCGCTGGGGTCCGGACATCCAGGAGGGTATCTACGACATGCTCCAGCTGCTCATCGACTTGGTGGCCGTGGGACTGAAGCAAGATGACATCCCGGTCGACATGTTGGACGTCCTGGCCACGGTCAGTGCCCACAACCTCCACGACCTCGAGTCATATCAAAATGGTGGCAGCAGATTTAACTACCTGTTCATTTCTTTGCTCCTGGTTTTTCGGCTTAATGTAGAGGTAGTCTTCTGGAGTACAAAAGCGACCTAAACACAAACGTTTCTGTTCTAGAGACTGGGGCTCAGGTTGGCTGAGTGTGGCTATTGCTTTTGGCTGTAACGGAATGACTGCATCATGGTGAAGGTCACGTCAAGTGTATTTTATGCCCGTTATTCATTTTTTGCTTATTTCAGACTTTTAATCCAACGACAGAATTCCATATGAAAAACCGAAGCAAACGCCCGGACAAAGTGGCCTTTGAGGAGGTGTTCGGGGAGGGCAAGCTCTACGCAACCAGTCCCGCTCCCTCAACATATAAGGTAAGTCAGCGGTGCAGGAACAGTTCTCATTAACATTATTATGCTAAAATATTTCCGGCGTTTTTTTAAGCCCGTAGGGCTGGGCCAACCTGATTGTTACTATTGTTTGTGTATCATGGATATATGTTGGCATGTCACTATAATAAGAGAAATATTTGAACTTGAACTTATAATTCAGGAATTGTAGTATTCTAATGACCAGTTCCAGTGATAATATGTAGATAATTTCTTTTGTCTGTGTTATAGGAACCCTATGGCTGGCTTACTAACCTTATAAACCGGGTAAGTCCGTATACATTTTTGTTTGTTGTGAGATTAATGATAATATATGTCTTAATATTTTTGGCATTTGTGTACTGTTTTGGGCCTTAATTGACTAATTAATTGATAAATATAATGATTAATTTAAAAGTTTCATGCTTCTGTAATTACATGCATATGGATTATTTTTTTATTGCACCGCCTAATGAGTAGTTATTGACAAATATATATGGTTTTGTTGGTTTTCAGTTTGCTGAAAAAGGAGGAGTTGACCTAATAAAAGACAAAATGGTGTCTCAGGATTTAGATGCTATGGTAGGGAATGTGTACAAAATATGGAAACTACATATAAGTATACCACAATGTCACTTAAAATCATTATTTCCATTCGACGAGGAGTTCTTCTAGTTTAAGCATTTTCCTTAAAACTTTAAAATCTAAGTTACTGACAGTTGTTACCGAGCCAGAGCATTGTTAGACCCGTGGCTGGTAGAGGGGCGCCGGGGGGGGGGTCGCTGTCTATGCGTTCACCGCCTCATGCCCTGGTGTTCACAGTCGATGTCGGCCCTGCTGTCAGTGTTCGGGTTCTGCGCCGAGTTCCTCAACAACAAGGTGCTGCAGCCGGTGCTCACGCCAGGCATGGAGCACGCCGTCAAGTACGTGACCAACCTCACGGAAAACGACCTCAAGGACAAGGTAGGTCATGTCACCCACGTCATGTCATTCACGTTATGTCACCCACGTCATGTCATCCACGTCATGTCACTCACGTCGTCACCGACATCATGTCACCCCCGTCATGTCACTCACGTTATGTCACCCACGTCATGTCATTTACGTCATGTCACCCCCGCCATGTCACCCACGTTATGTCACCCACGTCATGTTATTTACGTCATGTCACCCATGGCATGTCACTCACGCCATGTCACCCACGTCACCACTTGCATCCATTGAGGACGACTTTCTCAGCTGAAATCTTAATATATTATATATTTTATAATAATACAGTAATAAATATGTCATATTTAAGTATGGAATCACAAGTTTGTCGTTAAACCATATACTTTGTCTTTAAGCATTGAAAGATCGATGGTAATTAATATCTATTACTTTGACATTGATTGCAGAAAGTGGGCTGTGTGTGTGATATGCTGGCTTCCATGAAGCTCATCTGCCTCTACCTCTGGCCCAATGACGTCGAGCGAATTGACAAGCTCAGACTGGATATCGTACTGCGCATGCTCAGGTCGCCTCACTTCAATTCACGAATGAATGCTTTAAAAGAGGTTAGTTTACCATTCATTAAACAAATGATATTTCAAAGCGATTTATATTTTCTGATATTCCATCGCGTTTTGTCTGTTTTCCGATGCCAGACACATGTGTAGCTAGTTTGCCTCTATAACTGTCTACGTTTCTAAGATTTTGAGCGTGAATTGATCACGAATGGTCATCTAAAGTTTTTGTCGAGGCAGTTGTCTTGGTATCAGTTGCTTTATGTGGCTTTATGCTTTAACCCCTTCTTAATTTGGTACACTTTGGGATGATATGTAGCTGTCGCTATGAGAATGTGGCAAAGACAGGCTACTTCCGACCGTAAAGTTAATAGTTTGCGGAGTAGATTATGAAAGCTGTACATCACATGACATGGAATATCCGATGCTGCTTATGTCAGATCACCAAATGGATCGAAGAAAGCTCAGGCACAAAACCTCCCAAATCTTCCATTAAGCAAGACCAAGTACTCGACTGGCTGGTGGAGAACAAGGTCTTATCAATAGCACTTGAAGGTGAGCCCGCCCTGTGGCAGAATCTTGTACCGTGGGGTGATGGGTGCTGATCCTGTACCGTGTGGTGGTGATCGGGTGCTGATCCTGTACCGTGTGGTGGTGATCGGGTGCTGATCCTGTACCGTGTGGTGGTGATCGGGTGCTGATCCTGTACCGTGTGGTGATCGGGTGCTGATCCTGTACCGTGTGGTGGTGATCGGGTGCTGATCCTGTACCGTGTGGTGATCGGGTGCTGATCCTGTACCGTGTGGTGGTGATCGGGTGCTGATCCTGTACCGTGTGGTGGTGATCGGGGGCTGATCCTGTACCGTGTGGTGGTGATGGGGTGCTGATCCTGTACCGTGTGGTGGTGATCGGGTGCTGATCCTGTACCGTGTGGTGGTGATCAGGTGCTGATCCTGTACCGTGTGGTGGTGATCGGGTGCTGATCCTGTACCGTGTGGTGGTGATCGGGTGCTGATCCTGTACCGTGTGGTGGTGATCGGGTGCTGATCCTGTACCGTGTGGTGGTGATCAGGTGCTGATCCTGTACCGTGTGGTGGTGATCGGGTGCTGATCCTGTACCGTGTGGTGATTGGGTGCTGATCCTGTACCGTGTGTTGGTGATCGGGTGCTGATCCTGTACCGTGTGGTGGTGATCGGGTGCTGATCCTGTACCGTGTGGTGGTGATCGGGTGCTGATCCTGTACCGCGTGGTGGTGATCGGGTGCTGATCCTGTACCGTGTGGTGATCGGGTGCTGATCCTATTCCGTGTGGTGGTGATCGGGTGCTGATCCTGTACCGTGTGGTGGTGATCGGGTGCTGATCCTGTACCGTGTGGTGGTGATCAGGTGCTGATCCTGTACCGTGTGGTGATCGGGTGCTGATCCTGTACCGTGTGGTGGTGATCGGGTGCTGATCCTGTACCGTGTGGTGATCGGGTGCTGATCCTGTACCGTGTGGTGGTGATCGGGTGCTGATCCTGTACCGTGTGGTGGTGATCGGGTGCTGATCCTGTACCGTGTGGTGATCGGGTGCTGATCCTGTACCGTGTGGTCGTGATCGGGTGCTGATCCTGTACCGTGTGGTGGTGATGGGGTGCTGATCCTGTACCGTGTGGTGGTGATCGGGTGCTGATCCTGTACCGTGTGGTGGTGATCGGGTGCTGATCCTGTACCGTGTGGTGGTGATCGGGTGCTGATCCTGTACCGTGTGGTGGTGATCGGGTGCTGATCCTGTACCGTGTGGTGGTGATCGGGTGCTGATCCTGTACCGTGTGGTGATCGGGTGCTGATCCTGTACCGTGTGGTGGTGATCGGGTGCTGATCCTGTACCGTGTGGTGATCGGGTGCTGATCCTGTACCGTGTGGTGGTGATCGGGTGCTGATCCTGTACCGTGTGGTGGTGATCGGGTGCTGATCCTGTACCGTGTGGTGGTGATCGGGTGCTGATCCTGTACGGTGTGGTGGTGATCGGGTGCTGATCCTGTACCGTGTGGTGGTGATCGGGTGCTGATCCTGTACCGTGTGGTGGTGATCGGGTGCTGATCCTGTACCGTGTGGTGGTGATCAGGTGCTGATCCTGTACCGTGTGGTGGTGATCGGGTGCTTATCCTGTACCGTGTGGTGGTGATCGGGTGCTGATCCTGTACCGTGTGGTGGTGATCAGGTGCTGATCCTGTACCGTGTGGTGGTGATCGGGTGCTGATCCTGTACCGTGTGGTGGTAATCGGGTGCTGATCCTGTACCGTGTGGTGGTGATCGGGTGCTGATCCTGTACCGTGTGGTGGTGATCGGGTGCTGATCCTGTACCGTGTGGTGATCGGGTGCTGATCCTGTACCGTGTGTTGGTGATCGGGTGCTGATCCTGTACCGTGTGGTGGTGATCGGGTGCTGATCCTGTACCGTGTGGTGGTGATCGGGTGCTGATCCTGTACCGTGTGGTGGTGATCGGGTGCTGATCCTGTACCGTGTGGTGGTGATCGGGTGCTGATCCTGTACCGTGTGGTGGTGATCGGGTGCTGATCCTGTACCGCGTGGTGGTAATCGGGTGCTGATCCTGTACCGTGTGGTGATCGGGTGCTGATCCTGTACCGTGTGGTGGTAATCGGGTGCTGATCCTGTACCGTGTGGTGGTGATCGGGTGCTGATCCTGTACCGTGTGGTGGTGATCGGGTGCTGATCCTGTACCGTGTGGTGGTGATCGGGTGCTGATCCTGTACCGTGTGGTGGTGATCGGGTGCTGATCCTGTACCGTGTGGTGATCGGGTGCTGATCCTGTACCGTGTGGTGGTGATCGGGTGCTGATCCTGTACCGTGTGGTGATCGGGTGCTGATCCTGTACCGTGTGTTGGTGATCGGGTGCTGATCCTGTACCGTGTGTTGGTGATCGGGTGCTGATCCTGTACCGTGTGGTGGTGATCGGGTGCTGATCCTGTACCGTGTGGTGGTGATCGGGTGCTGATCCTGTACCGTGTGGTGGTGATCGGGTGCTGATCCTGTACCGTGTGGTGGTGATCGGGTGCTGATCCTGTACCGTGTGGTGGTGATCGGGTGCTGATCCTGTACCGTGTGTTGGTGATCGGGTGCTGATCCTGTACCGCGTGGTGGTGATCGGGTGCTGATCCTGTACCGTGTGGTGATCGGGTGCTGATCCTGTACCGTGTGGTGGTGATCGGGTGCTGATCCTGTACCGTGTGGTGGTGATCAGGTGCTGATCCTGTACCGTGTGGTGGTAATCGGGTGCTGATCCTGTACCGTGTGGTGATCGGGTGCTGATCCTGTACCGTGTGGTGGTGATCGGGTGCTGATCCTGTACCGTGTGGTGGTGATCGGGTGCTGATCCTGTACCGTGTGGTAATCGGGTGCTGATCCTGTACCGTGTGGTAATCGGGTGCTGATCCTGTACCGTGTGGTGATCGGGTGCTGATCCTGTACCGTGTGGTGGTGATCGGGTGCTGATCCTGTACCGTGTGGTGATCGGGTGCTGATCCTGTACCGTGTGGTGGTGATCGGGTGCTGATCCTGTACCGTGTGGTGGTGATCGGGTGCTGATCCTGTACCGTGTGGTGATCGGGTGCTGATCCTGTACCGTGTGGTGGTGATCGGGTGCTGATCCTGTACCGTGTGGTGGTGATCGGGTGCTGATCCTGTACCGTGTGGTGGTGATCGGGTGCTGATCCTGTACCGTGTGGTAATCGGGTGCTGATCCTGTACCGTGTGGTAATCGGGTGCTGATCCTGTACCGTGTGGTGATCGGGTGCTGATCCTGTACCGTGTGGTGGTGATCGGGTGCTGATCCTGTACCGTGTGGTGGTGATCGGGTGCTGATCCTGTACCGTGTGGTGGTGATCAGGTGCTGATCCTGTACCGTGTGGTGATCGGGTGCTGATCCTGTACCGTGTGGTGGTGATCGGGTGCTGATCCTGTACCGTGTGGTGATCGGGTGCTGATCCTGTACCGTGTGGTGGTGATCGGGTGCTGATCCTGTACCGTGTGGTGGTGATCGGGTGCTGATCCTGTACCGTGTGGTGATCGGGTGCTGATCCTGTACCGTGTGGTGGTGATCGGGTGCTGATCCTGTACCGTGTGGTGGTGATCGGGTGCTGATCCTGTACCGTGTGGTGATCGGGTGCTGATCGTGTACCGTGCGGTGGTGATCGGGTGCTGATCCTGTACCGTGTGGTGATCGGGTGCTGATCCTGTACCGTGTGGTGGTGATCGGGTGCTGATCCTGTACCGTGTGGTGGTGATCGGGTGCTGATCCTGTACCGTGTGGTGGTGATCGGGTGCTGATCCTGTACCGTGTGGTGGTGATCGGGTGCTGATCCTGTACCGTGTGGTGGTGATCGGGTGCTGATCCTGTACCGTGTGGTGGTGATCGGGTGCTGATCCTGTACCGTGTGGTGGTGATCAGGTGCTGATCCTGTACCGTGTGGTGGTGATCGGGTGCTGATCCTGTACCGTGTGGTGGTGATCAGGTGCTGATCCTGTACCGTGTGGTGGTGATCGGGTGCTGATCCTGTACCGTGTGGTGGTGATCGGGTGCTGATCCTGTACCGTGTTATAGTACAGCTATGGTATCGTAAAGTAAAACTGAATTGAATGTTGTATTTCAGGTAATATTGATCAGATGCAATACTGCGAAAAGATCAAAAACATCGTGGACTTCCTGGGGCACCGCCTCTCCGTCGACGAGCTTACCAAGATATGGAAGATGCAGGTCAGTTGATCACGTGGTGGGCCTCCCACGTCTCGTGACGTAAGTGGGTGGACAGGGGTCACGTGGTGGGCCTCCCACGTCTCGTGATGTAGGTGGGGTGGACAGGGATCACGTGGTGGGCCTCACACGTCTCGTGATGTAGGTGGGGTGGACAGGAATCACGTGGTGGGCCTTACGTCTCGTGACGTAGGTGGGGTGGACAGGGATCACGTGGTGGGCCTCCCACGTCTCGTGATGTAGGTGGGGTGGAGTGGGATCACGTGGTGGGCCTCACGGCTCGTGACGTAGGTGGGGTGGACAGGGATCACGTGGTGGGCCTCGCACGTCTCGTGATGTAGGTGGTGTGGACTGGGATCAGGTGGTGGCCCTCACACGTCTCGTGACGTAGGTGGGGTGGACAGGGATCACGTGGTGGGCCTCACACGTCTCGTGATGTAGGTCGTGTGGACTGGGATCAGGTGGTGGGCCTCACACGTCTCGTGACGTAGGTGGGGTGGACTGGGATTACGTGGTGGGCCTCACGGCTCGTGACGTAGGTGGGGTGGACAGGGATCACGTGGTGGGCCTCACACGTCTCGTGATGTAGGTGGTGTGGACTGGGATCAGGTGGTGGGCCTCACACGTCTCGTGACGTAGGTGGGGTGGACTGGGAGCACGTGGTGGGCCTCACGTCTCGTGATGTAGGTGGGGTGGACAGGGATCACGTGGTGGGCCTCACACGTCTCGAGATGTAGGTGGTGTGGACTGGGATCAGGTGGTGGGCCTCACACGTCTCGTGACGTAGGTGGGGTGGACAGGGATCACGTGGTGGGCCTCACACGTCTCGTGATGTAGGTGGGGTGGACTGGGATCACGTGGTGGGCCTCACGGCTCGTGACGTAGGTGGGGTGGACAGGGATCACGTGGTGGGCCTCACACGTCTCGTGATGTAGGTGGTGTGGACTGGGATCAGGTGGTGGGCCTCACACGTCTCGTGACGTAGGTGGGGTGGACTGGGAGCACGTGGTGGGCCTCACGTCTCGTGATGTAGGTGGGGTGGACAGGGATCACGTGGTGGGCCTCACACGTCTCGAGATGTAGGTGGTGTGGACTGGGATCAGGTGGTGGGCCTCACACGTCTCGTGACGTAGGTGGGGTGGACAGGGATCACGTGGTGGGCCTCACACGTCTCGTGATGTAGGTGGGGTGGACTGGGATCACGTGGTGGGCCTCACGTCTCGTGACGTAGGTGGGGTGGACTGGGATCACGTGGTGGGCCTCATGTCTCGTGATGTAGGTGGGGTGGACTGGGATCACGTGGTGGGCCTCACACGTCTCGTGATGTAGGTGGGGTGGACTGGGATCACGTGGTGGGCCTCACGTCTCGTGACGTAGGTGGGGTGGACTGGGATCACGTGGTGGGCCTCATGTCTCGTGATGTAGGTGGGGTGGACTGGGATCACGTGGTGGGCCTCACACGTCTCGTGATGTAGGTGGGGTGGACTGGGATCACGTGGTGGGCCTCACGCGTCTCGCATTGTAGGTGGGGTGGACTGGGATCACGTGGTGGGCCCCACACGTCTCGTGATGTAGGTGGGTTGGACTGGGATCACGTGCTGGGCCTCACGTCTCGTGACGTAGGTGGGGTGGACTGGGATCACGTGGTGGGCCTCACGTCTCGTGATGTTGGTGGGGTGGACTGGGATCACGTGCTGGGCCTCACGTCTCGTGACGTAGGTGGGGGGGACTGGGATCACGTGGTGGGCCTCACGTCTCGTGATGTAGGTGGGGTGGACTGGGATCACGTGGTGGGCCTCACGTCTCGTGATGTAGGTGGGGTGTACTGGGATCACGTGGTGGGCCTCACACGTCTCGTGATGTAGGTGGGGTGGACTGGGATCACGTGGTGGGCCTCACACGTCTCGCAATGTAGGTGCGGTCGACTGGGATCACGTGGTGGGCCTCATGTCTCGTGATGTATGTGGGGTGGACTGGGATCACGTGGTGTGCCCCACACGTCTCGTGATGTAGGTGGGGTGGACAGGGATCACGTGGTGGGCCTCACACGTCTCGTAATGTAGGTGAACTCATGTTGGATGCATAATTGCTCCGTAGTCTTGCCCTTATTACACGCGTAATGTGTGAGTTTTTTTTCAGAACGGCGAGACTAACGTGGTGATAGACAACATTCACTCGATTATAGCAGCGGCTGGTGTCAAGTTCAACTCCCAGCAGCTGGAGCACCTCTTTATCCTAGTCCAGAAGGTGGGCCCTCACCCCTCACAGACAGCCAAATAACTCACCGTGCATACGATATATCTTGATGTAATAATTAGTAACAGATGAACTAATTCAAATATTGTTTAAATGGCCTTGTGGAGGCTTAAAGAATGTTAAATCTTCTTGTTTTAATTGTTCTAACCATAGTATCGCTATGACGCTAACTATTTATGTTAATATTGACTACTCTGGGTATGTGTGGGGCAAGACAGCGTTCATGGTTACTACATCATCAGAATACGTACCTTGCTTTCCATTGAACGTGAAGATGTCACACATTTTTTCCATGATTTATGCTAGTGATCTACAAATATATAGCCAGTATATAGAAACGTATGTTACATAGTGTCCCTGAGATTTACCTACTGTATAGCTCTCGAGTAATGTTGTTACACGACATCGTTTGACCTTTTGCAGAGTTGGGAGGTGGAAAACAACAAAATGCGGGAGAAACTATTGAGTTTAATCGGCAAAATAGGGAAAGACACTCGGATCTCAAAGACTACCACTCGGGTAAGGATGCTCCTCCCACAGCTGTCTACGAGGCAGCTTGACGTCCGGGACTGGCGTGAGGAGTGTCTCGTTGTCAGGCAGATTTCATGTGTGCTCGGTGATAGCGTTGTTGAAGTATTTGAGTTACGTAAAGCAACCCACACTCTCTGGCCTTGCGAGACCCGCTCACCCAGTCTGGTCTGTGAGTCTTACTAACTGGGTATATTACAGCTGAGTACTTATTGACGCTAGTTTCTAAAATATCTCTGATATATGTCGTGAGTGTACTTGAGGCGGGTGTGCAACACTTTCAAACTAGAGAGAATCCTGCTACTGGAGGTAATGGAGATCTGGTGGCACAGTAAACGACCTCCTGTGTTTGCTGTGTGTGCTGTGGACGTATAGACCCTGTGTTTGCTGTAGGTGGTGTGGACGTATAGACCCTGTGTTTGCTGTAGGTGGTATGGACGTATATACCCTGTTTGCTGTAGGTGGTGTGGACGTATAGACCCTGTGTTTGCTGTAGGTGGTGTGGACGTATATACCCTGTGTTTGCTGTAGGTGGTGTGGACGTATATACCCTTTGTTTGCTGTAGGTGGTGTGGACTATAGACCCTGTGTTTGCTGTGTGTGCTGTGGACGTATAGACCCTGTGTTTGCTGTAGGTGGTGTGGACTATAGACCCTGTGTTTGCTGTGGGTGGTCTGGACTATAGACCCTGTGTTTGCTGTAGGTGGTGTGGACTATAGACCCTGTGTTTGCTGTAGGTGCTGTGGACGTATAGACCCTGTGTTTGCTGTAGATGGCGTGGACTATAGACCCTGGGTTTGCTGTGGGTGGTGTGGACTATAGACCCTGTGTTTGCTGTAGGTTATGTGGACTATAGACCCTGTGTTTGCTGTAGGTGGTGTGGACTATAGACCCTGTGTTTGCTGTAGGTGGTATGGACGTATATACCCTGTTTGCTGTAGGTGGTGTGGACGTATAAACCCTGTGTTTGCTGTAGGTGGTGTGGACGTATATACCCTGTGTTTGCTGTAGGTGGTGTGGACGTATATACCCTTTGTTTGCTGTAAGTGGTGTGGACTATAGACCCTGTGTTTGCTGTGTGTGCTGTGGACGTATAGACCCTGTGTTTGCTGTAGGTGGTGTGGACTATAGACCCTGTGTTTGCTGTGGGTGGTCTGGACTATAGACCCTGTGTTTGCTGTAGGTGGTGTGGACTATAGACCCTGTGTTTGCTGTAGGTGCTGTGGACGTATAGACCCTGTGTTTGCTGTAGATGGCGTGGACTATAGACCCTGGGTTTGCTGTGGGTGGTGTGGACTATAGACCCTGTGTTTGCTGTAGGTTTGTTTGCTGTAGGTTATGTGGACTATAGACCCTGTGTTTGCTGTAGGTGGTGTGGACTATAGACCCTGTGTTTGCTGTAGGTGGTGTGGACTATAGACCCTGTGTTTGCTGTAGGTGGTGTGGACTATAGACCCTGTGTTTGCTGTAGGTGGTGTGGGCTATAGACCCTGTGTTTTCTGTAGGTGGCGTGGACTATAGACCCTGTGTTTGCTGTGGGTGGTGTGGACTATAGACCCTTTGTTTGCTGTAGGTGGTGTGGACTAGAGACCCTGTGTTTGCTGTAGGTGGTGTGGACTATAGACCCTGTGTTTGCTGTAGGTGGTGTGGACTATAGACCATGTGTTTGCCGTAGGTGGAGTGGACTATAGACCCTGTGTTTGCTGCAGGTGGTATGGACTATAGACCCTGTGTTTGCTGTAGGTGCTGGAGCTGCTGTGGGACCTGGCCCACCTGCCGGCCCTGCCCACACATCTGATAGAGCGCGCCCTGGAGGAACACCTCGTCATCCTCAGCGACTCCTTCATCGTCAAGGAGCAGGTCAAACGCATATACGTCAACAAGTGTGTGGAGGACATCAAAGAGGTTAGGCATCAAATAGAGGACACTGAGGAGGTCACGGGTTAAACAGAGGACATCAAAGAGGTCAGGGGTTAAACAGAGGACATCGAGGAAGTCAGGATAAATAGAGGACATCAAAGAGGTCAGGGGTTAAACAGAGGACATGGAAGAGGTCGGATTACATAGAGGACATCGAGGTCAAAGGTTAAAAAGAGGACATCAAAGAGGTCAGGTTAAACAGAGGACATGGACGAGATCAGAGGTTCAATAGAGGACATCGCGGAGGTCAGGGGTTAAATAGAGGACATGGGAGAGGTCCGGGGTAAAATAGATCTGACATGGAAGACGTCAGGGGTTAAATAGAGGACAAAGTGGGGGTCAGGAGTTAAATAAGAGACATGGAAGGGGTCCGAGGTGAAATAGATGTGACATGGAAGAGGTCAGGGGTTAAATAGATGACATGGAAGAGGTCAGGGGTTAATTAGAGGACATCGAGGAGGTCAGGGGTTAAATAGAGGATATGGAAGAGGTCAGAGGTTAAATAGATGACACGGAATAGATGAGGGGTTAAATAGATGACATGGAGGAGGTCAGGGGTTTAATAGCGGACATGGAAGAGGTCCGGGGTTAAATAGATGACACGGAAGAGGTCAGGGGTTAATTAGAGGACATAGTGGAGGTCAGGAGTTAAATAGAGGACATGGGAGAGGTCAGGAGTTAAATAGAGGACATGGGAGAGGTCAGGAGTTAAATAGAGGACATGGGAGAGGTCAGGGGTAAAATAGATGTGACATGGAAGGAGTCAGGGGTTAAATAGAGGACATAGTGGAGGTCAGGAGTTAAATAGAGGACATGGCAGAGGTCAGGGGTAAAATAGATGTGACGTAGAAGAAGTCAGGGGTTAAATAGAGGTCATAGTGGAGGTCAGGAGTTAAATAGAAGACCTGGAAGAGGTCCGTTGTTAAATAGATGTGACATGGAAGAGGTCAGGGGTTAAATAGATGACATGGAAGAGGTCAGGGGTTAACTAGAGGGCATCGAGGAGGTCAGGGGTTAAATAGAGGATATGGAAGAGGTCAGGGGTTAAATAGATGACACAAGAGGTCAGGGGTTAAATAGATGACATGGAAGAGGTCAGGGGTTAAATAGATAACATGGAAGAGGTCAGGGGTTAAATAGGGGACATGGGAGAGGTCAGGGGTTAAATAAATGTGACATGGAAGAGGTCAGGGGTTAAATAGATGATATGGAAGAGGTCGGGGGTTAAATAGAGGAGGTCAGGGTTTAAATAGAAGACGTGACAGTTGTCAGGGGTTAAATAGAGGACATTGAAGAGAACAGAGGTTAAATAGAGGACATCGCGGAGGTCAGGGGTTACAAAGAGGACATAGGAGAGGTCAGGTAAATAGATGACCAGAGGTCGGGGGTTAACTAGAGGACATGGAAGAGGTCAGGGGTTAAATAGAGGACATAGGAGAGGTCAGGGGTTAACTAGAGAACACCGAGGAGGTCAGGGGTTAAATAGGGGACATGGGAGAGGTCAGGGGTTAAATAAATGTGACATGGAGGAGGTCAGATGTTAAATAGAGGACATCGTGGAGGTCGGGTTAAATATAGGACATGGGAGAGGTCAGGGGTTAAATAGATGAGACCTCAGTCTCAGTCTCTGCCGGAGGTCAGTGGTAAATGACATACTCTCTATATGTATTCAAAGATATGAGTAGTTATGAGAGCCGCAATAAAGTTTCCTTTAAGGCTATATGTCTTTACATCTTTGCAATGTTTTGTGTCTTCAGGGCAAATGGGTGCTGCCTGCGTTAAAACAGTTATTACAAATAGCTAAGAATATAGCCAAGAACAGCTTTCACAAGGCAGAGAAGGTTGGTATGTCACCAGCATCACGTATGGTTGGTCCCCGTCAGGCTCGCTTGTTAAAACAATTACGGAAATAAACCTGATTTATCTAATCGAGAAATGAGAATATCGGCACTCCGCCACATTTGATTTCATAAAATTAGAAATTAGGTTTGCCTTTTTTCTTCGCTCGAACATGGGTAAGCATATCAAACACTTGTTACTCAGAGTGTTATAAGTTGTCGCCGATGGTCGTGAGTAGCTGGTGCTGACGTGTGTACTGTGTTGTGGCTTCCCCAGGGCATCCTACAGGAGCTGAACAAGACCTACGACATCATCAAGCAGGTCACCAACAGCTTGAAGAAGTTCCACGAGACGGCAGTGACAGGGGGAGGGGGCCGCCTGGCACCCGACTCCCTGGTGGACGGCCGCTACACCCACCAAGATGTGAGTAGCCCTAGTCTTAATGTGGTAGAGAGTACCAAACACTGGTAACATTGAATGTAGGGCAGTAATCACTGTCGACCTGCTCATGACGTCACCTTTTGGTCTTTCAGTTCGTCAACGTGCACCTGAACTTCCTGCAGTTCATTCTGAAGGAGGGGGCCCTCTACTTGTTGTGGAACAGGTCACGTGACATTTGGGACACGCTGGTCGCCAATAACGACGCGTGTGAATGGGACCGCGAGGTGAGCGTCCGGGGGGAGGGGGGGGGGGAGGTCACTGACCTCGTGCAGGATTTGTACAACGGCTCTCCCTTCTGTGTCTTTGTAGCGTTCATCGGGATATTTGACATTGACAGTCCGGCCAGTCCGGCAATAACTTTACCTCGTTATATCATTGCCTTGTTGAGATAGTTGGGACAATGCTCGCAGTGTGGCTGTGTACGAGTTGATATCTTACACGTCCTGTGTGTCTCGCAGTGTGGTTGTGTACGAGTAGATCTCTTACACGTCCTGTGTGTCTCGCAGTGTGGTTGTGTACGAGTAGATCTTACACGTCCTGTGTGTCTCGCAGTGTGGTTGTGTACGAGTTGATATCTTACACGTCCTGTGTGTCTCGCAGTGTGGTTGTGTACGAGTTGATCTTACACGTCCTGTGTGTCTCGCAGTGTGGTTGTGTACGAGTTGATCTTACACGTCCTGTGTGTCTCGCAGTGTGGTTGTGTACGAGTTGATCTTACACGTCCTGTGTGTCTCGCAGTGTGGTTGTGTACGAGTTGATATCTTACACGTCCTGTGTGTCTCGCAGTGTGGTTGTGTACGAGTAGATCTTACACGTCCTGTGTGTCTCGCAGTGTGGTTGTGTACGAGTTGATATCTTACACGTCCTGTGTGTCTCGCAGTGTGGTTGTGTACGAGTAGATCTTACACGTCCTGTGTGTCTCGCAGTGTGGTTGTGTACGAGTTGATCTTACACGTCCTGTGTGTCTCGCAGTGTGGTTGTGTACGAGTTGATCTTACACGTCCTGTGTGTCTCGCAGTGTGGTTGTGTACGAGTTGATATCTTACACGTCCTGTGTGTCTCGCAGTGTGGTTGTGTACGAGTTGATATCTTACACGTCCTGTGTGTCTCGCAGTGTGGTTGTGTACGAGTTGATCTTACACGTCCTGTGTGTCTCGCAGTGTGGTTGTGTACGAGTTGATCTTACACGTCCTGTGTGTCTCGCAGTGTGGTGGTGTACGAGTTGATATCTTACACGTCCTGTGTGTCTCGCAGTGTGGTTGTGTACGAGTTGATATCTTACACGTCCTGTGTGTCTCGCAGTGTGGTTGTGTACGAGTTGATCTTACACGTCCTGTGTGTCTCGCAGTGTGGTTGTGTACGAGTTGATCTTACACGTCCTGTGTGTCTCGCAGTGTGGTGGTGTACGAGTTGATATCTTACACGTCCTGTGTGTCTCGCAGTGTGGTTGTGTACGAGTTGATCTCTTACACGTCCTGTGTGTCTCGCAGTGTGGTTGTGTACGAGTTGATCTTACACGTCCTGTGTGTCTCGCAGTGTGGTTGTGTACGAGTTGATATCTTACACGTCCTGTGTGTCTCGCAGTGTGGTTGTGTACGAGTTGATCTTACACGTCCTGTGTGTCTCGCAGTGTGGTTGTGTACGAGTTGATCTTACACGTCCTGTGTGTCTCGCAGTGTGGTTGTGTACGAGTTGATCTTTTACACGTCCTGTGTGTCTCGCAGTGTGGTTGTGTACGAGTTGATCTTACACGTCCTGTGTGTCTCGCAGTGTGGTTGTGTACGAGTTGATCTCTTACACGTCCTGTGTGTCTCGCAGTGTGGTTGTGTACGAGTTGATCTTACACGTCCTGTGTGTCTCGCAGTGTGGTTGTGTACGAGTTGATCTCTTACACGTCCTGTGTGTCTCGCAGCGTGGTTGTGTACGAGTTGATCTCTTACACGTCCTGCGTGTCTCGCAGTGTGGTTGTGTACGAGTTGATCTCTTACACGTCCTGTGTGTCTCGCAGTGTGGTTGTGTACGAGTAGATCTCTTACACGTCCTGTGTGTCTCGCAGTGTGGTTGTGTACGAGTAGATCTTACACGTCCTGTGTGTCTCGCAGTGTGGTTGTGTACGAGTTGATCTCTTACACGTCCTGTGTGTCTCGCAGTGTGGTTGTGTACGAGTTGATCTCTTACACGTCCTGTGTGTCTCGCAGTGTGGTTGTGTACGAGTTGATCTCTTACACGTCCTGTGTGTCTCGCAGTGTGGTTGTGTACGAGTAGATCTCTTACACGTCCTGTGTGTCTCGCAGTGTGGTTGTGTACGAGTAGATCTTACACGTCCTGTGTGTCTCGCAGCGTGGTTGTGTACGAGTTGATCTTTTACACGTCCTGTGTGTCTCGCAGTGTGGTTGTGTACGAGTTGATCTTACACGTCCTGTGTGTCTCGCAGTGTGGTTGTGTACGAGTTGATCTTACACGTCCTGTGTGTCTCGCAGTGTGGTTGTGTACGAGTTGATCTCTTACACGTCCTGTGTGTCTCGCAGTGTGGTTGTGTACGAGTAGATCTCTTACACGTCCTGTGTGTCTCGCAGTGTGGTTGTGTACGAGTTGATCTCTTACACGTCCTGTGTGTCTCGCAGTGTGGTTGTGTACGAGTTGATCTTACACGTCCTGTGTGTCTCGCAGTGTGGTTGTGTACGAGTTGATCTCTTACACGTCCTGTGTGTCTCGCAGTGTGGTTGTGTACGAGTAGATCTCTTACACGTCCTGTGTGTCTCGCAGTGTGGTTGTGTACGAGTTGATCTTACACGTCCTGTGTGTCTCGCAGTGTGGTTGTGTACGAGTTGATCTTACACGTCCTGTGTGTCTCGCAGTGTGGTTGTGTACGAGTTGATCTCTTACACGTCCTGTGTGTCTCGCAGTGTGGTTGTGTACGAGTTGATCTTACACGTCCTGTGTGTCTCGCAGTGTGGTTGTGTACGAGTTGATCTCTTACACGTCCTGTGTGTCTCGCAGCGTGGTTGTGTACGAGTTGATCTCTTACACGTCCTGCGTGTCTCGCAGTGTGGTTGTGTACGAGTTGATCTTACACGTCCTGTGTGTCTCGCAGTGTGGTGGTGTACGAGTTGATATCTTACACGTCCTGTGTGTCTCGCAGTGTGGTTGTGTACGAGTTGATCTCTTACACGTCCTGTGTGTCTCGCAGTGTGGTTGTGTACGAGTAGATCTCTTACACGTCCTGTGTGTCTCGCAGTGTGGTTGTGTACGAGTAGATCTTACACGTCCTGTGTGTCTCGCAGTGTGGTTGTGTACGAGTTGATCTCTTACACGTCCTGTGTGTCTCGCAGTGTGGTTGTGTACGAGTTGATCTCTTACACGTCCTGTGTGTCTCGCAGTGTGGTTGTGTACGAGTTGATCTCTTACACGTCCTGTGTGTCTCGCAGTGTGGTTGTGTACGAGTAGATCTCTTACACGTCCTGTGTGTCTCGCAGTGTGGTTGTGTACGAGTAGATCTTACACGTCCTGTGTGTCTCGCAGCGTGGTTGTGTACGAGTTGATCTTTTACACGTCCTGTGTGTCTCGCAGTGTGGTTGTGTACGAGTTGATCTTACACGTCCTGTGTGTCTCGCAGTGTGGTTGTGTACGAGTTGATCTTACACGTCCTGTGTGTCTCGCAGTGTGGTTGTGTACGAGTTGATCTCTTACACGTCCTGTGTGTCTCGCAGTGTGGTTGTGTACGAGTAGATCTCTTACACGTCCTGTGTGTCTCGCAGTGTGGTTGTGTACGAGTTGATCTCTTACACGTCCTGTGTGTCTCGCAGTGTGGTTGTGTACGAGTTGATCTTACACGTCCTGTGTGTCGCAGTGTGGTTGTGTACGAGTTGATCTCTTACACGTCCTGTGTGTCTCGCAGTGTGGTTGTGTACGAGTAGATCTCTTACACGTCCTGTGTGTCTCGCAGTGTGGTTGTGTACGAGTTGATCTCTTACACGTCCTGTGTGTCTCGCAGTGTGGTTGTGTACGAGTTGATCTTACACGTCCTGTGTGTCTCGCAGTGTGGTTGTGTACGAGTTGATCTCTTACACGTCCTGTGTGTCTCGCAGTGTGGTTGTGTACGAGTAGATCTTACACGTCCTGTGTGTCTCGCAGTGTGGTTGTGTACGAGTAGATCTCTTACACGTCCTGTGTGTCTCGCAGTGTGGTTGTGTACGAGTAGATCTCTTACACGTCCTGTGTGTCTCGCAGCGTGGTTGTGTACGAGTTGATCTTACACGTCCTGTGTGTCTCGCAGTGTGGTTGTGTACGAGTTGATCTTACACGTCCTGTGTGTCTCGCAGTGTGGTTGTGTACGAGTTGATCTCTTACACGTCCTGTGTGTCTCGCAGTGTGGTTGTGTACGAGTAGATCTTACACGTCCTGTGTGTCTCGCAGTGTGGTTGTGTACGAGTAGATCTCTTACACGTCCTGTGTGTCTCGCAGTGTGGTTGTGTACGAGTAGATCTCTTACACGTCCTGTGTGTCTCGCAGCGTGGTTGTGTACGAGTTGATCTTACACGTCCTGTGTGTCTCGCAGTGTGGTTGTGTACGAGTAGATCTCTTACACGTCCTGTGTGTCTCGCAGTGTGGTTGTGTACGAGTTGATCTCTTACACGTCCTGTGTGTCTCGCAGTGTGGTTGTGTACGAGTTGATCTCTTACACGTCCTGTGTGTCTCGCAGTGTGGTTGTGTACGAGTAGATCTCTTACACGTCCTGTGTGTCTCGCAGTGTGGTTGTGTACGAGTAGATCTTACACGTCCTGTGTGTCTCGCAGCGTGGTTGTGTACGAGTTGATCTTTTACACGTCCTGTGTGTCTCGCAGTGTGGTTGTGTACGAGTTGATCTTACACGTCCTGTGTGTCTCGCAGTGTGGTTGTGTACGAGTTGATCTTACACGTCCTGTGTGTCTCGCAGTGTGGTTGTGTACGAGTTGATCTCTTACACGTCCTGTGTGTCTCGCAGTGTGGTTGTGTACGAGTAGATCTCTTACACGTCCTGTGTGTCTCGCAGTGTGGTTGTGTACGAGTTGATCTCTTACACGTCCTGTGTGTCTCGCAGTGTGGTTGTGTACGAGTTGATCTTACACGTCCTGTGTGTCTCGCAGTGTGGTTGTGTACGAGTTGATCTCTTACACGTCCTGTGTGTTTCGCAGTGTGGTTGTGTACGAGTAGATCTCTTACACGTCCTGTGTGTCTCGCAGTGTGGTTGTGTACGAGTTGATCTTACACGTCCTGTGTGTCTCGCAGTGTGGTTGTGTACGAGTTGATCTTACACGTCCTGTGTGTCTCGCAGTGTGGTTGTGTACGAGTTGATCTCTTACACGTCCTGTGTGTCTCGCAGTGTGGTTGTGTACGAGTTGATCTTACACGTCCTGTGTGTCTCGCAGTGTGGTTGTGTACGAGTTGATCTCTTACACGTCCTGTGTGTCTCGCAGCGTGGTTGTGTACGAGTTGATCTCTTACACGTCCTGCGTGTCTCGCAGTGTGGTTGTGTACGAGTTGATCTTACACGTCCTGTGTGTCTCGCAGTGTGGTGGTGTACGAGTTGATATCTTACACGTCCTGTGTGTCTCGCAGTGTGGTTGTGTACGAGTTGATCTCTTACACGTCCTGTGTGTCTCGCAGTGTGGTTGTGTACGAGTAGATCTCTTACACGTCCTGTGTGTCTCGCAGTGTGGTTGTGTACGAGTAGATCTTACACGTCCTGTGTGTCTCGCAGTGTGGTTGTGTACGAGTTGATCTCTTACACGTCCTGTGTGTCTCGCAGTGTGGTTGTGTACGAGTTGATCTCTTACACGTCCTGTGTGTCTCGCAGTGTGGTTGTGTACGAGTTGATCTCTTACACGTCCTGTGTGTCTCGCAGTGTGGTTGTGTACGAGTAGATCTCTTACACGTCCTGTGTGTCTCGCAGTGTGGTTGTGTACGAGTAGATCTTACACGTCCTGTGTGTCTCGCAGCGTGGTTGTGTACGAGTTGATCTTTTACACGTCCTGTGTGTCTCGCAGTGTGGTTGTGTACGAGTTGATCTTACACGTCCTGTGTGTCTCGCAGTGTGGTTGTGTACGAGTTGATCTTACACGTCCTGTGTGTCTCGCAGTGTGGTTGTGTACGAGTTGATCTCTTACACGTCCTGTGTGTCTCGCAGTGTGGTTGTGTACGAGTAGATCTCTTACACGTCCTGTGTGTCTCGCAGTGTGGTTGTGTACGAGTTGATCTCTTACACGTCCTGTGTGTCTCGCAGTGTGGTTGTGTACGAGTTGATCTTACACGTCCTGTGTGTCTCGCAGTGTGGTTGTGTACGAGTTGATCTCTTACACGTCCTGTGTGTCTCGCAGTGTGGTTGTGTACGAGTAGATCTCTTACACGTCCTGTGTGTCTCGCAGTGTGGTTGTGTACGAGTTGATCTCTTACACGTCCTGTGTGTCTCGCAGTGTGGTTGTGTACGAGTTGATCTTACACGTCCTGTGTGTCTCGCAGTGTGGTTGTGTACGAGTTGATCTCTTACACGTCCTGTGTGTCTCGCAGTGTGGTTGTGTACGAGTAGATCTTACACGTCCTGTGTGTCTCGCAGTGTGGTTGTGTACGAGTAGATCTCTTACACGTCCTGTGTGTCTCGCAGTGTGGTTGTGTACGAGTAGATCTCTTACACGTCCTGTGTGTCTCGCAGCGTGGTTGTGTACGAGTTGATCTTACACGTCCTGTGTGTCTCGCAGTGTGGTTGTGTACGAGTAGATCTCTTACACGTCCTGTGTGTCTCGCAGTGTGGTTGTGTACGAGTAGATCTCTTACACGTCCTGTGTGTCTCGCAGCGTGGTTGTGTACGAGTTGATCTTACACGTCCTGTGTGTCTCGCAGCGTGGTTGTGTACGAGTTGATCTTACACGTCCTGTGTGTCTCGCAGTGTGGTTGTGTACGAGTTGATCTTACACGTCCTGTGTGTCTCGCAGTGTGGTTGTGTACGAGTTGATCTCTTACACGTCCTGTGTGTCTCGCAGTGTGGCTGTGTACGAGTTGATCTCTTACACGTCCTGTGTGTCTCGCAGTGTGGTTGTGTACGAGTTGATATCTTACACGTCCTGTGTGTCTCGCAGTGTGGTTGTGTACGAGTTGATCTTACACGTCCTGTGTGTCTCGCAGTGTGGTTGTGTACGAGTAGATCTCTTACACGTCCTGTGTGTCTCGCAGTGTGGTTGTGTACGAGTTGATCTTACACGTCCTGTGTGTCTCGCAGTGTGGTTGTGTACGAGTTGATCTCTTACACGTCCTGTGTGTCTCGCAGTGTGGTTGTGTACGAGTTGATCTCTTACACGTCCTGTGTGTCTCGCAGTGTGGTTGTGTACGAGTTGATCTTACACGTCCTGTGTGTCTCGCAGTGTGGTTGTGTACGAGTAGATCTCTTACACGTCCTGTGTGTCTCGCAGTGTGGTTGTGTACGAGTAGATCTCTTACACGTCCTGTGTGTCTCGCAGTGTGGTTGTGTACGAGTTGATCTTACACGTCCTGTGTGTCTCGCAGTGTGGTTGTGTACGAGTTGATCTTACACGTCTTGTGTGTCTCGCAGTGTGGTTGTGTACGAGTAGATCTCTTACACGTCCTGTGTGTCTCGCAGTGTGGTTGTGTACGAGTAGATCTCTTACACGTCCTGTGTGTCTCGCAGCGTGGTTGTGTACGAGTTGATCTTACACGTCCTGTGTGTCTCGCAGCGTGGTTGTGTACGAGTTGATCTTACACGTCCTGTGTGTCTCGCAGTGTGGTTGTGTACGAGTAGATCTCTTACACGTCCTGTGTGTCTCGCAGTGTGGTTGTGTACGAGTTGATCTTTTACACGTCCTGTGTGTCTCGCAGTGTGGTTGTGTACGAGTTGATCTTACACGTCTTGTGTGTCTCGCAGTGTGGTTGTGTACGAGTAGATCTCTTACACGTCCTGTGTGTCTCGCAGTGTGGTTGTGTACGAGTAGATCTCTTACACGTCCTGTGTGTCTCGCAGCGTGGTTGTGTACGAGTTGATCTTACACGTCCTGTGTGTCTCGCAGCGTGGTTGTGTACGAGTTGATCTTACACGTCCTGTGTGTCTCGCAGTGTGGTTGTGTACGAGTAGATCTCTTACACGTCCTGTGTGTCTCGCAGTGTGGTTGTGTACGAGTAGATCTCTTACACGTCCTGTGTGTCTCGCAGCGTGGTTGTGTACGAGTTGATATCTTACACGTCCTGTGTGTCTCGCAGTGTGGTTGTGTACGAGTTGATCTTACACGTCCTGTGTGTCTCGCAGTGTGGTTGTGTACGAGTTGATCTCTTACACGTCCTGTGTGTCTCGCAGTGTGGTTGTGTACGAGTAGATCTCTTACACGTCCTGTGTGTCTCGCAGTGTGGTTGTGTACGAGTTGATCTTACACGTCCTGTGTGTCTCGCAGTGTGGTTGTGTACGAGTAGATCTCTTACACGTCCTGTGTGTCTCGCAGTGTGGTTGTGTACGAGTAGATCTCTTACACGTCCTGTGTGTCTCGCAGTGTGGTTGTGTACGAGTTGATCTTACACGTCCTGTGTGTTCTCGCAGTGTGGTTGTGTACGAGTTGATCTTACACGTCCTGTGTGTCTCGCAGTGTGGTTGTGTACGAGTAGATCTCTTACACGTCCTGTGTGTCTCGCAGTGTGGTTGTGTACGAGTAGATCTCTTACACGTCCTGTGTGTCTCGCAGCGTGGTTGTGTACGAGTTGATCTTACACGTCCTGTGTGTCTCGCAGCGTGGTTGTGTACGAGTTGATCTTACACGTCCTGTGTGTCTCGCAGTGTGGTTGTGTGCGAGTAGATCTCTTACACGTCCTGTGTGTCTCGCAGTGTGGTTGTGTACGAGTAGATCTCTTACACGTCCTGTGTGTCTCGCAGCGTGGTTGTGTACGAGTTGATCTTACACGTCCTGTGTGTCTCGCAGCGTGGTTGCGTACGAGTTGATCTTACACGTCCTGTGTGTCTCGCAGTGTGGTTGTGTACGAGTTGATCTCTTACACGTCCTGTGTGTCTCGCAGTGTGGTTGTGTACGAGTAGATCTCTTATACGTCCTGTGTGTCTCGCAGTGTGGTTGTGTACGAGTTGATCTTACACGTCCTGTGTGTCTCGCAGTGTGGTTGTGTACGAGTTGATCTTACACGTCCTGTGTGTCTCGCAGTGTGGTTGTGTACGAGTTGATCTTACACGTCCTGTGTGTCTCGCAGCGTGGTTGTGTACGAGTTGATCTTACACGTCCTGTGTGTCTCGCAGTGTGGTTGTGTACGAGTTGATATCTTACACGTCCTGTGTGTCTCGCAGTGTGGTTGTGTACGAGTTGATATCTTACACGTCCTGTGTGTCTCGCAGTGTGGTTGTGTACGAGTTGATCTTACACGTCCTGTGTGTCTCGCAGTGTGGTTGTGTACGAGTAGATCTCTTACACGTCCTGTGTGTCTCGCAGTGTGGTTGTGTACGAGTAGATCTTACACGTCCTGTGTGTCTCGCAGTGTGGTTGTGTACGAGTTGATCTCTTACACGTCCTGTGTGTCTCGCAGTGTGGTTGTGTACGAGTAGATCTCCTACACGTCCTGTGTGTCTCGCAGCGTGGTTGTGTACGAGTTGATCCTACACGTCCTGTGTGTCTCGCAGTGTGGTTGTGTACGAGTTGATCTTACACGTCCTGTGTGTCTCGCAGTGTGGTTGTGTACGAGTTGATCTTACACGTCCTGTGTGTCTCGCAGTGTGGTTGTGTACGAGTTGATATCTTACACGTCCTGTGTGTCTCGCAGTGTGGTTGTGTACGAGTTGATATCTTACACGTCCTGTGTGTCTCGCAGTGTGGTTGTGTACGAGTTGATCTTACACGTCCTGTGTGTCTCGCAGTGTGGTTGTGTACGAGTAGATCTCTTACACGTCCTGTGTGTCTCGCAGCGTGGTTGTGTACGAGTTGATCTTACACGTCCTGTGTGTCTCGCAGTGTGGTTGTGTACGAGTTGATATCTTACACGTCCTGTGTGTCTCGCAGTGTGGTTGTGTACGAGTTGATATCTTACACGTCCTGTGTGTCTCGCAGTGTGGTTGTGTACGAGTTGATCTTACACGTCCTGTGTGTCTCGCAGTGTGGTTGTGTACGAGTAGATCTCTTACACGTCCTGTGTGTCTCGCAGCGTGGTTGTGTACGAGTTGATCTTACACGTCCTGTGTGTCTCGCAGTGTGGTTGTGTACGAGTTGATCTTACACGTCCTGTGTGTCTCGCAGTGTGGTTGTGTACGAGTTGATCCTACACGTCCTGTGTGTCTCGCAGTGTGGTTGTGTACGAGTTGATATCTTACACGTCCTGTGCGTCTCGCAGTGTGGTTGTGTACGAGTTGATATCTTACACGTCCTGTATGTCTCGCAGTGTGGTTGTGTACGAGTTGATCTCTTACACGTCCTGTGTGTCTCGCAGTGTGGTTGTGTACGAGTAGATCTCTTACACGTCCTGTGTGTCTCGCAGTGTGGTTGTGTACGAGTTGATCTTACACGTCCTGTGTGTCTCGCAGTGTGGTTGTGTACGAGTTGATACCTTACACGTCCTGTGCGTCTCGCAGTGTGGTTGTGTACGAGTTGATATCTTACACGTCCTGTGTGTCTCGCAGTGTGGTTGTGTACGAGTTGATCTCTTACACGTCCTGTGTGTCTCGCAGTGTGGTTGTGTACGAGTTGATCTCTTACACGTCCTGTGTGTCTCGCAGTGTGGTTGTGTACGAGTAGATCTCTTACACGTCCTGTGTGTCTCGCAGTGTGGTTGTGTACGAGTAGATCTCTTACACGTCATGTGTGTCTCGCAGCGTGGTTGTGTACGAGTTGATCTTACACGTCCTGTGTGTCTCGCAGTGTGGTTGTGTACGAGTTGATCTTACACGTCCTGTGTGTCTCGCAGTGTGGTTGTGTACGAGTTGATCTTACACGTCCTGTGTGTCTCGCAGTGTGGTTGTGTACGAGTTGATATCTTACACGTCCTGTGCGTCTCGCAGTGTGGTTGTGTACGAGTTGATATCTTACACGTCCTGTGTGTCTCGCAGTGTGGTTGTGTACGAGTTGATCTCTTACACGTCCTGTGTGTCTCGCAGTGTGGTTGTGTACGAGTAGATCTCTTACACGTCCTGTGTGTCTCGCAGCGTGGCTTTGTACGAGTTGATCTCTTACACGTCCTGTGCGTCTCGCAGTGTGGTTGTGTACGAGTTGATCTTACACGTCCTGTGTGTCTCGCAGTGTGGTTGTGTACGAGTTGATCTCTTACACGTCCTGTGTGTCTCGCAGTGTGGTTGTTTACGAGTTGATCTTAGGCGTCCTGTGTGTCTCGCAGTGTGGTTGTGTACGAGTTCATCTTACACGTCCTGTGTGTCTCGCAGTGTGGTTGTGTACGAGTTGATCTTACACGTCGTGTGTGTGTCGCAGTGTGGTTGTGTACGAGTTGATCTCTTACACGTCCTGTGTGTCTCGCAGTGTGGTTGTGTACGAGTAGATCTCTTACACGTTCTGTGTGTCTCGCAGTGTGGTTGTGTACGAGTAGATCTCTGACACGTTCTGTGTGTCTCGCAGTGTGGTTGTGTACGAGTTGATCTTACACGTCCTGCGTGTCTCGCAGTGTGGTTGTGTACGAGTTGATCTCTTACACGTCCTGTGTGTCTTGCAGTGTGGTTGTGTACGAGTTGATCTTACACGTCCTGTGTGTCTCGCAGCGTGGTTGTGTACGAGTTGATCTTACACGTCCTGTGTGTCTCGCAGTGTGGTTGTGTACGAGTTGATCTCTTACACGTCCTGTGTGTCTCGCAGCGTGGTTGTGTACGAGTAGATCTCTTACACGTCCTATGTGTCTCGCAGCGTGGTTGTGTACGAGTTGATCTTACACGTCCTGTGTGTCTCGCAGTGTGGTTGTGTACGAGTTGATATCTTACACGTCCTGTGTGTCTCGCAACGTGGTTGTGTACGAGTAGATCTCTTACACGTCCTGTGTGTCTCGCAGTGTGGTTGTGTACGAGTTGATCTCTTACACGTCCTGTGTGTCTCGCAGTGTGGTTGTGTACGAGTTGATCTCTTACACGTCCTGTGTCTCGCAGTGTGGTTGTGTACGAGTTGATCTTACACGTCCTGTGTGTCTCGCAGTGTGGTTGTGTACGAGTTGATCTTACACGTCCTGTGTGTCTCGCAGTGTGGTTGTGTACGAGTTGATCTCTTACACGTCCTGTGTGTCTCGCAGTGTGGTTGTGTACGAGTTGATCTTACACGTCCTGTGTGTCTCGCAGTGTGGTTGTGTACGAGTTGATATCTTACACGTCCTGTGTGTCTCGAAGTGTGGTTGTGTACGAGTAGATCTCTTACACGTCCTGTGTGTCTCGCAGTGTGGTTGTGTACGAGTTGATATCTTACACGTCCTGTGTGTCTCGCAGTGTGGTTGTGTACGAGTAGATCTCTTACACGTCCTGTGTGTCTCGCAGTGTGGTTGTGTACGAGTAGATCTCTTACACGTCCTGTGTGTCTCGCTGTGTGGTTGTGTACGGGTTGATCTTACACGTCCTGTGTGTCTCGCAGTGTGGTTGTGTACGAGTAGATCTCTTACACGTCCTGTGTGTCTCGCAGTGTGGTTGTGTACGAGTTGATATGTTACACGTCCTGTGTGTCTCGCAGTGTGGTTGTGTACGAGTAGATCTCTTACACGTCCTGTGTGTCTCGCAGTGTGGTTGTGTACGAGTTGATCTTACACGTCCTGTGTGTCTCGCAGTGTGGTTGTGTACGAGTTGATCTCTTACACGTCCTGTGTGTCTCGCAGTGTGGTTGTGTACGAGTAGATCTCTTACACGTCCTGTGTGTCTCGCAGTATGGTTGTGTACGAGTTGATCTTACACGTCCTGTGTGTCTCGCAGTGTGGTTGTGTACGAGTTGATATCTTACACGTCCTGTGTGTCTCGCTGTGTGGTTGTGTATGAGTAGATCTCTGACACGTCCTGTGTGTCTCGCAGTGTGGTGGTGTACGAGTTGATATCTTACACGTCCTGTGTGTCTCGCAGTGTGGTTGTGTACGAGTTGATCTCTTACACGTCCTGTGTGTCTCGCAGTGTGGTTGTGTACGAGTTGATCTCTTACACGTCCTGTGTGTCTCGCAGTGTGGTTGTGTACGAGTTGATCTCTTACACGTCCTGTGTGTCTCGCAGTGTGGTTGTGTACGAGTTGATCTCTTACACGTCCTGTGTGTCTCGCAGTGTGGTTGTGTACGATTTGATCTCTTACACGTCCTGTGTGTCTCGCAGTGTGGTTGTGTACGAGTTGATCTTACACGTCCTGTGTGTCTCGCAGTGTGGTTGTGTACGAGTTGATCTTACACGTCCTGTGTGTCTCCAGTGTGGTTGTGTACGAGTAGATCTCTTACACGTCCTGTGTGTCTCGCAGTGTGGTTGTGTACGAGTTGATCTCTTACACGTCCTGTGTGTCTCGCAGTGTGGTTGTGTACGAGTTGATATCTTACACGTCCTGTGTGTCTCGCAATGTGGTTGTGTACAAGTTGATCTCTTACACGTCCTGTGTGTCTCGCAGTGTGGTTGTGTACGAGTTGATCTTACACGTCCTGTGTGTCTCGCAGTGTGGTTGTGTACGAGTTGATCTTACACGTCCTGTGTGTCTCGCAGTGTGGTTGTGTACGAGTTGATCTTACACGTCCTGTGTGTCTCGCAGTGTGGTTGTGTACGAGTTGATCTCTTACACGTCCTGTGTGTCTCGCAGTGTGGCTGTGTACGAGTAGATCTTTTACACGTCCTGTGTGTCTCGCAGTGTGGTTGTGTACGAGTTGATCTTACACGTCCTGTGTGTCTCGCAGTGTGGTTGTGTACGAGTTGATATCTTACACGTCCTGTGTGTCTCGCAGTGTGGTTGTGTACGAGTAGATCTCTTACACGTCCTGTGTGTCTCGCAGTGTGGTTGTGTACGAGTTGATCTCTTACACGTCCTGTGTGTCTCGCAGTGTGGTTGTGTACGAGTTGATCTCTTACACGTCCTGTGTGTCTCGCAGTGTGGTTGTGTACGAGTAGATCTCTTACACGTCCTGTGTGTCTCGCAGTGTGGTTGTGTACGAGTTGATCTTACACGTCCTGTGTGTCTCGCAGTGTGGTTGTGTACGAGTTGATATCTTACACGTCCTGTGTGTCTCGCAGTGTGGTTGTGTACGAGTAGATCTCTTACACGTCCTGTGTGTCTCGCAGTGTGGTTGTGTACGAGTTGATCTCTTACACGTCCTGTGTGTCTCGCAGTGTGGTTGTGTACGAGTAGATCTCTTACACGTCCTGTGTGTCTCGCAGTGTGGTTGTGTACGAGTTGATCTCTTACACGTCCTGTGTGTCTCGCAGTGTGGTTGTGTACGAGTAGATCTCTTACACGTCCTGTGTGTCTCGCAGTGTGGTTGTGTACGAGTTGATCTTACACGTCCTGTGTGTCTCGCAGTGTGGTTGTGTACGAGTTGATATCTTACACGTCCTGTGTGTCTCGCAGTGTGGTTGTGTACGAGTAGATCTCTTACACGTCCTGTGTGTCTCGCAGTGTGGTTGTGTACGAGTTGATCTCTTACACGTCCTGTGTGTCTCGCAGTGTGGTTGTGTACGAGTTGATCTCTTACACGTCCTGTGTGTCTCGCAGTGTGGTTGTGTACGAGTAGATCTCTTACACGTCCTGTGTGTCTCGCAGTGTGGTTGTGTACGAGTTGATCTTACACGTCCTGTGTGCCTCGCATTGTGGTTGTGTACGAGCTGATCTCTTACACGTCCTGTGTGTCTCGCAGTGTGGTTGTGTACGAGTTGATCTTACACGTCCTGTGTGCCTCGCATTGTGGTTGTGTACGAGTTGATCTCTTACACGTCCTGTGTGTCTCGCAGTGTGGTTGTGTACGAGTTGATCTTACACGTCCTGTGTGCCTCGCATTGTGGTTGTGTACGAGCTGATCTCTTACACGTCCTGTGTGTCTCGCAGTGTGGTTGTGTACGAGTTGATCTTACACGTCCTGTGTGCCTCGCATTGTGGTTGTGTACGAGCTGATCTCTTACACGTCCTGTGTGTCTCGCAGTGTGGTTGTGTACGAGTTGATCTTTTACGCGTCTTGTGTGTCTCGCAGTGTGGTTGTGTTCGAGTAGATCTCTTACACGTCCTGTGTGTCTCGCAGTGTGGTTGTGTACGAGTAGATCTCTTACACGTCCTGTGTGTCTCGCAGTGTGGTTGTGTACGAGTTGATCTTACACGTCCTGTGTGTCTCGCATTGTGGTTGTGTACGAGCTGATCTCTTACACGTCCTGTGTGTCTCGCAGTGTGGTTGTGTACGAGTTGATCTTTTACGCGTCTTGTGTGTCTCGCAGTGTGGTTGTGTACGAGTTGATCTTTTACGCGTCTTGTGTGTCTCGCAGTGTGGTTGTGTACGAGTAGATCTCTTGCACGTCCTGTGTGTCTCGCAGTGTGGTTGTGTACGAGTTGATCTTACACGTCCTGTGTGTCTCGCAGTGTGGTGGTGTACGAGTTGATATCCTACACGTCCTGTGTGTCTCGCAGTGTGGTTGTGTACGAGTAGATCTCTTACACGTCCTGTGTGTCTCGCAGTGTGGTTGTGTACGAGTTGATATCCTACACGTCCTGTGTGTCTCGCAGTGTGGTTGTGTACGAGTTGATCTCTTACACGTCCTGTGTGTCTCGCAGTGTGGTTGTGTACGAGTTGATCTCTTACACGTCCTGTGTGTCTCGCAGTGTGGTTGTGTACGAGTTGATATCCTACACGTCCTGTGTGTCTCGCAGTGTGGTTGTGTACGAGTTGATCTTACACGTCCTGTGTGTCTCGCAGTGTGGTTGTGTACGAGTTGATCTTTTACACGTCCTGTGTGTCTCGCAGTGTGGTTGTGTACGAGTTGATCTTACACGTCCTGTGTGTCTCGCAGTGTGGTGGTGTACGAGTTGATCCTACACGTCCTGTGTGTCTCGCAGTGTGGTTGTGTACGAGTAGATCTCTTACACGTCCTGTGTGTCTCGCAGTGTGGTTGTGTACGAGTTGATCTTACACGTCCTGTGTGTCTCGCAGTGTGGTGGTGTACGAGTTGATCCTACACGTCCTGTGTGTCTCGCAGTGTGGTTGTGTACGAGTAGATCTCTTACACGTCCTGTGTGTCTCGCAGTGTGGTTGTGTACGAGTTGATCTCTTACACGTCCTGTGTGTCTCGCAGTGTGGTGGTGTACGAGTTGATCCTACACGTCCTGTGTGTCTCGCAGTGTGGTTGTGTACGAGTAGATCTCTTACACGTCCTGTGTGTCTCGCAGTGTGGTTGTGTACGAGTTGATCTTACACGTCCTGTGTGTCTCGCAGTGTGGTGGTGTACGAGTTGATCTCTTACACGTCCTGTGTGTCTCGCAGTGTGGTTGTGTACGAGTTGATCTTACACGTCCTGTGTGTCTCGCAGTGTGGTTGTGTACGAGTTGATCTTTTACACGTCCTGTGTGTCTCGCAGTGTGGTTGTGTACGAGTTGATCTTACACGTCCTGTGTGTCTCGCAGTGTGGTGGTGTACGAGTTGATCCTACACGTCCTGTGTGTCTCGCAGTGTGGTTGTGTACGAGTAGATCTCTTACACGTCCTGTGTGTCTCGCAGTGTGGTTGTGTACGAGTTGATCTCTTACACGTCCTGTGTGTCTCGCAGTGTGGTTGTGTACGAGTTGATCTTACACGTCCTGTGTGTCTCGCAGTGTGGTTGTGTACGAGTTGATTTTTTACACGTCCTGTGTGTCTCGCAGTGTGGTTGTGTACGAGTAGATCTCTTACACGTCCTGTGTGTCTCGCAGTGTGGTTGTGTACGAGTAGATCTCTTACACGTCCTGTGTGTCTCGCAGTGTGGTTGTGTACGAGTTGATCTCTTACACGTCCTGTGTGTCTCGCAGTGTGGTTGTGTACGAGTTGATCTTACACGTCCTGTGTGTCTCGCAGTGTGGTTGTGTACGAGTTGATTTTTTACACGTCCTGTGTGTCTCGCAGTGTGGTTGTGTACGAGTTGATCTTACACGTCCTGTGTGTCTCGCAGTGTGGTTGTGTACGAGTTGATATCTTACACGTCCTGTGTGTCTCGCAGTGTGGTTGTGTACGAGTTGATCTCTTACACGTCCTGTGTGTCTCGCAGTGCGGTTGTGTACGAGTTGATCTTTTACACGTCCTGTGTGTCTCGCAGTGTGGTTGTGTACGAGTTGATCTTACACGTCCTGTGTGTCTCGCAGTGTGGTTGTGTACGAGTTGATCTTTTACACGTCCTGTGTGTCTCGCAGTGTGGTTGTGTACGAGTTGATCTTACACGTCCTGTGTGTCTCGCAGTGTGGTTGTGTACGAGTTGATCTTTTACACGTCCTGTGTGTCTCGCAGTGTGGTTGTGTACGAGTTGATCTTACACGTCCTGTGTGTCTCGCAGTGTGGTTGTGTACGAGTTGATCTTTTACACGTCCTGTGTGTCTCGCAGTGTGGTTGTGTACGAGTTGATCTTACACGTCCTGTGTGTCTCGCAGTGCGGTTGTGTACGAGTTGATCTTTTACACGTCCTGTGTGTCTCGCAGCGTGGTTGTGTACGAGTTGATCTCTTACACGTCCTGTGTGTCTCGCAGTGTGGTTGTGTGCGAGTTGATCTTACACGTCCTGTGTGTCTCGCAGTGCGGTTGTGTACGAGTTGATCTTTTACACGTCCTGTGTGTCTCGCAGTGTGGTTGTGTACGAGTTGATCTTACACGTCCTGTGTGTCTCGCAGTGTGGTTGTGTACGAGTTGATCTCTTACACGTCCTGTGTGTCTCGCAGTGTGGTTGTGTACGAGTTGATCTCTTACACGTCCTGTGTGTCTCGCAGTGTGGTTGTGTACGAGTTGATATCTTACACGTCCTGTGCGTCTCGCAGTGTGGTTGTGTACAAGTTGATCTCTTACACGTCCTGTGTGTCTTGCAGTGTGGTTGTGTACGAGTTGATATCTTACACGTCCTGTGTGCCTCGCATTGTGGTTGTGTACGAGCTGATCTCTTACACGTCCTGTGTGTCTCGCAGTGTGGTTGTGTACGAGTTGATCTTACACGTCCTGTGCGTCTCGCAGTGTGGTTGTGTACGAGTTGATATCTTACACGTCCTGTGTGTCTCGCAGTGTGGCTGTGTACAAGTTGATATCTTACACGTCCTGTGTGTCTCGCAGTGTGGTTGTGTACGAGTTGATCTTACACGTCCTGTGTGTCTCGCAGTGTGGTTGTGTACGAGTTGATATCTTACACGTCCTGTGTGTCTCGCAGTGTGGTTGTGTACGAGTAGATCTCTTACACGTCCTGTGTGTCTCGCAGTGTGATTGTGTACGAGTTGATCTCTTTCACGTCCTGTGTGTCTCGCAGTGTGGTTGTGTACGAGTTGATCTCTTACACGTCCTGTGTGTCTCGCAGTGTGGTTGTGTACGAGTTGATCTTACACGTTCTGTGTGTCTCGCTGTGTGGTTGTGTTCGAGTTGATCTCTTACACGTCCTGTGTGTCTCGCAGTGTGGTTGTGTACGAGTAGATCTCTTACACGTCCTGTGTGTCTCGCAGTGTGGTTGTGTACGAGTTGATCTCTTACACGTCCTGTGTGTCTCGCAGTGTGGTTGTGTACGAGTTGATCTCTTACACGTCTTGTGTGTCTCGCAGACCTGTTTCGAGTGGTTTAAGAACGGGATCGCTGACCTGGAACCGGACACACAATCCCAGCTCTTCCAGAAGGAACTTCTCCGGCTTAATCCGGGCAAACTCTCCACCAAAGGTAAATGGCTTTGGATGGGAGCCTCCCTAGTGCACTTGGTAAGCGGGCTCAACTGCAGATCGGCAGGTCGTGGGTTCGAACCCTGGTGCCTGCATCTGGAGAAGGTTCTTTTCACCCCATGTTATGGTCCCGCGAGTATTCCGGCCCCAGTGTATCTTCTCATGTGCGCACACATGGCATAAGACATGAACCTTTTAGTGACATTTGGTGTAAAGTAATATTAGTGCATGCAACTGAAAGTTGTGCTTTTGATCTAGATTTACTGACGTCCACGTTTATTAACGTCTACGTAGACCGTCACATGGCCGTGCTATGGCTAATGCGTCTTGTACTTTCAGGTTTCAGCTGTTTCAAATGTTTTTTCGAAAATGTGAATCAATATGAACGAAAACTGAAGAAGTCTGGCTCTGGCTTTGTAAGTATTGTTCCTGCTCCGTTCACACACCTCTCGGCAGTAATTGGCTAGTAATCGTTAAGTTGATCGATATCGTACAAGTGCTTTCCATGATCGGTTATTACCGTAATTCAGCCTTTGATGAACTACTTTGTGACTTGCGATTCCTTGGTCTGCCGCCAGGTGGTGGAGAAGCCTGACCTGATTGGTCTGGACTTCCTGTGGGAGGTCTGCCTCAACACGACGGACGTCGTCATCGCCGAGATGGCCACCTCCATGATGCGAAACATGTCCTACAGCAACCTGGCCTCCGCCCTCAAGAAGGTCAGGCCGCCCACCGCTAGGGGCGCGGCCAGCACTAGGGGCATCATCCTCCGCTAGGGTCGCCACCAGCGCTAAGGGCGTCATCCTCCGCTAGGGTCGCCACCAGCGCTAAGGGCGTCATCCTCCGCTAGGGGCGCCACCAGCGCTAGGGGCGTCATCCTCCGCTAGGGGCGCCACCAGCGCTAGGGGCGTCATCCTCTGCTAGGGGCGCCACCAGCGCTAGGGGCGTCATCCTCCGCTAGGGTCGCCACCAGCGCTAGGGGCGTCATCCTCCGCTAGGGTCGCCACCAGCGCTAGGGGCGTCATCCTCCTCTAGGGTTGCCACCAGCGCTAAGGGCGTCATCCTCCGCTAGGGGCGCCACCAGCGCTAGGGGCGTCATCCTCCGCTAGGGGCGCCACCAGCGCTAGGGGCGTCATCCTCCGCTAGGGGCGCCACCAGCGCTAGGGGCGTCATCCTCCGCTAGGGGCGCCACCAGCGCTAGGGGCGTCATCAAAAACAAACAAAGAAATGATGTTTCTTTTTAGGGTAGTTTTACATCAAGAGGAGAGGACATCTTAATGTGAATAACAATCTGAACGACGTCTACAAATACTATATGTGTGTTTTGTGTGGAAGACATAACTCTTTGCCGGTATATGTATGTTGCCAGAGTGACTTGTTGGAAACCATGTCACCTCACTATGAGTTGGTGTGGCGCTGCGGTTGCCATGCACCGCTCCTCTGTATGTACATCGTCCTCCTGTTCTCTGCTCACAGGATCCTGTCGTCCTCCACAAACGGTTCATCGACGAATGCAACAAGCGCTTGGAGGTGAGTTCAGTCAGGCAGGACACAACAGATCACCGCCACAGTAATTCCCTGGTATCTGAATGGGGGATCGGGGGGATACATACTGGACTCCGGGGCTGTGTCCGGGGCCGTTATATCGTGGACTACAGCCCTATAGGATGGGGGGTCACACCCCACCTGTGTTGGGGCCGTTATATCGTGGACTACAGCCCTATAGGATGGGGGGTCACACCCCACCTGTGTCTGGGGCCGTTATATCGTGGACTACAGCCCTATAGGATTGGGGGTCACACCCCGCCTGTGTCTGGGGCCGTTATATCGTGGACTGCCGCCCTATAGGATGGGGGGTCACACCCCGCCTGTGTCTGGGGCCGTTATATCGTGGACTACAGCCCTATAGGATGGGGGGTCATACCCCGCCTGTGTCTGGGGCCGTTATATCGTGGACTGCCGCCCTATAGGATGGGGGGTCACACCCCGCCTGTGTCCGGGGCCGTTATATCGTGGACTACAGCCCTATAGGATGGGGGGTCACACCCCGCCTGTGTCTGGGGCCGTTATATCGTGGACTACAGCCGTATAGGATGGGGGGTCACACCCCGCCTGTGTCCGGGCCGTTATATCGTGGACTACAGCCCTATAGGATGGGGGGTCACACCCCGCCTGTGTCCGGGGCCATTATATCGTGGACTACAGCACTATAGGATGGGGGGTCATACCCCGCCTGTGTCTGGGGCCGTTATATCGTGGACTACAGCCCTATAGGATGGGGGGTCACACCCCGCCTGTGTCTGGGGCCGTTATATCGTCGACTGCAGCCCTATAGGATGGGGGGTCACACCCCGCCTGTGTCCGGGGCCGTTATATCGTGGACTACAGCCCTATAGGATGGGGGGTCACACCCCGCCTGTGTCCGGGGCCGTTATATCGTGGACTGCCGCCCTATAGGATGGGGGGTCACACCCCGCCTGTGTCCGGGGCCGTTATATCGTGGACTACAGCCCTATAGAATGGGGGGTCACACCCCGCCTGTGTCTTGGGCCGTTATATCGTGGACTACAGCCCTATAGGATGGGGGGTCACACCCCGCCTGTGTTGGGGCCGTTATATCGTGGACTACAGCCCTATAGGATGGGGGGTCACACCCCGCCTGTGTCCGGGGCCATTATATCGTGGACTACAGCACTATAGGATGGGGGGTCATACCCCGCCTGTGTCCGGGGCCGTTATATCGTGGACTACAGCCCTATAGGATGGGAGGTCACACCCCGCCTGTGTCTGGGGCCGTTATATCGTGGACTGCAGCCCTATAGGATGGGGGGTCACACCCCGCCTGTGTCCGGGGCCGTTATATCGTGGACTACAGCCCTATAGGATGGGGGGTCACACCCCGCCTGTGTCTGGGGCCGTTATATCGTGGACTGCAGCCCTATAGGATGGGGGGTCACACCCCGCCTGTGTCTGGGGCCGTTATATCGTGGACTACAGCCCTATAGGATGGGGGGTCACACCCCGCCTGTGTCCGGGGCCGTTATATCGTGGACTACAGCCCTATAGGATGGGGGGTCACACCCCACCTGTGTCTGGGGCCGTTATATCGTGGACTGCCGCCCTATAGGATGGGGGGTCATACCCCGCCTGTGTCTGGGGCCGTTATATCGTGGACTACAGCCCTATAGGATGGGGGGTCACACCCCGCCTGTGTCCGGGGCCATTATATCGTGGACTACAGCACTATAGGATGGGGGGTCATACCCCGCCTGTGTCTGGGGCCGTTATATCGTCGACTGCAGCCCTATAGGATGGGGGGTCACACCCCGCCTGTGTCCGGGGCCGTTATATCGTGGACTACAGCCCTATAGGATGGGGGGTCACACCCCGCCTGTGTCTGGGGCCGTTATATCGTCGACTGCAGCCCTATAGGATGGGGGGTCACACCCCGCCTGTGTCTGGGGCCGTTATATCGTGGACTACAGCACTATAGGATGGGGGGTCACACCCCGCCTGTGTCCGGGGCCGTTATATCGTGGACTACAGCCCTATAGGATGGGGGGTCACACCCCGCCTGTGTCTGGGGCCGTTATATCGTGGACTGCCGCCCTATAGGATGGGGGGTCACACCCCGCCTGTGTCTGGGGCCGTTATATCGTGGACTACAGCCCTATAGGATGGGGGGTCATACCCCGCCTGTGTCTGGGGCCGTTATATCGTGGACTACAGCCCTATAGGATGGGGGGTCACACCCCGCCTGTGTCCGGGCCGTTATATCGTGGACTACAGCCCTATAGGATGGGGGCTCACACCCCGCCTGTGTCTGGGGCCGTTATATCGTGGACTACAGCCCTATAGGATGGGGGGTCACACCCCGCCTGTGTCTGGGGTCCTTATATCGTGGACTGCAGCCCTATAGAATGGGGGGTCACACCCCGCCTGTGTCTGGGGCCGTTATATCGTCGACTGCAGCCCTATAGGATGGGAGGTCACACCCCGCCTGTGTCCGGGGCCGTTATATCGTGGACTACAGCCCTATAGGATGGGGGGTCACACCTCGCCTGTGTCTGGGGCCATTATATCGTGGACTGCAGCCCTATAGGATGGGGGCTCACACCCCGCCTGTGTCTGGGGCCGTTATATCGTGGACTACAGCCCTATAGGATGGAGGGTCACACCCCGCCTGTGTCTGGGGCCGTTATATCGTGGACTACAGCCCTATAGGATGGGGGGTCACACCCCGCCTGTGTCTGGGGCCGTTATATCGTGGACCACAGCCCTATAGGATGGGGGGTCATACCCCGCCTGTGTCTGGGGCCGTTATATCGTGGACCACAGCCCTATAGGATGGGGGGTCATACCCCGCCTGTGTCTGGGGCCATTATATCGTGGACTGCAGCCCTATAGGATGGGGGGTCACACCCCGCCTGTGTCTGGGGCCGTTATATCGTGGACTACAGCCCTATAGGATGGGGGGTCACACCCCACCTGTGTCTGGGGCCGTTATATCGTGGACTACAGCCCTATAGGATGGGGGGTCACACCCCGCCTGTGTCTGGGGCCGTTATATCGTGGACTGCCGCCCTATAGGATGGGGGGTCACACCCCGCCTGTGTCTGGGCCGTTATATCGTGGACTACAGCCCTATAGGATGGGGGGTCATACCCCGCCTGTGTCTGGGGCCGTTATATCGTGGACTACAGCCCTATAGGATGGGGGGTCACACCCCTCCTGTGTCCGGGGCCGTTTTATCGTGGACTGCCGCCCTATAGGATGGGGGGTCACACCCCGCCTGTGTCCGGGGCCGTTATATCGTGGACTACAGCCCTATAGGATGGGGGGTCACACCCCGCCTGTGTCTGGGGCCGTTATATCGTGGACTACAGCCCTATAGGATGGGGGGTCACACCCCGCCTGTGTCCGGGCCGTTATATCGTGGACTACAGCCCTATAGGATGGGGGGTCACACCCCGCCTGTGTCCGGGGCCATTATATCGTGGACTACAGCACTATAGGATGGGGGGTCATACCCCGCCTGTGTCCGGGGCCGTTATATCGTGGACTACAGCCCTATAGGATGGGAGGTCACACCCCGCCTGTGTCTGGGGCCGTTATATCGTCGACTGCAGCCCTATAGGATGGGGGGTCACACCCCGCCTGTGTCCGGGGCCGTTATATCGTGGACTACAGCCCTATAGGATGGGGGGTCACACCCCGCCTGTGTCTGGGGCCGTTATATCGTCGACTGCAGCCCTATAGGATGGGGGGTCACACCCCGCCTGTGTCTGGGGCCGTTATATCGTGGACTACAGCCCTATAGGATGGGGGGTCACACCCCGCCTGTGTCCGGGGCCGTTATATCGTGGACTACAGCCCTATAGGATGTGGGGTCACACCCCGCCTGTGTCTGGGGCCGTTATATCGTGGACTGCCGCCCTATAGGATGGGGGGTCACACCCCGCCTGTGTCTGGGGCCGTTATATCGTGGACTACAGCCCTATAGGATGGGGGGTCATACCCCGCCTGTGTCTGGGGCCGTTATATCGTGGACTACAGCCCTATAGGATAGGGGGTCACACCCCGCCTGTGTCCGGGCCGTTATATCGTGGACTACAGCCCTATAGGATGGGGGGTCACACCCCGCCTGTGTCCGGGGCCATTATATCGTGGACTACAGCACTATAGGATGGGGGTCATACCCCGCCTGTGTCCGGGGCCGTTATATCGTGGACTACAGCCCTATAGGATGGGAGGTCACACCCCGCCTGTGTCTGGGGCCGTTATATCGTGGACTACAGCCCTATAGGATGAGAGGTCACACCCCGCCTGTGTCTGGGGCCGTTATATCGTCGACTGCAGCCCTATAGGATGGGGGGTCACACCCCGCCTGTGTCTGGGGCCGTTATATCGTGGACTACAGCCCTATAGGATGGGGGGTCACACCCCGCCTGTGTCCGGGTCCGTTATATCGTGGACTACAGCCCTATAGGATGGGGGGTCACACCCCGCCTGTGTCTGGGCCGTTATATCGTCGACTGCAGCCCTATAGGATGGGGGGTCACACCCCGCCTGTGTCCGGGGCCGTTATATCGTGGACTACAGCCCTATAGGATGGGGGGTCACACCCCGCCTGTGTCTGGGGCCGTTATATCGTGGACTGCCGCCCTATAGGATGGGGGGTCACACCCCGCCTGTGTCTGGGGCCGTTATATCGTGGACTACAGCCCTATAGGATGGGGGGTCATACCCCGCCTGTGTCTGGGGCCGTTATATCGTGGACTACAGCCCTATAGGATGGGGGGTCACACCCCGCCTGTGTCCGGGCCGTTATATCGTGGACTACAGCCCTATAGGATTGGGGGTCACACTCCGCCTGTGTCTGGGGCCGTTATATCGTGGACTACAGCCCTATAGGATGGGGGGTCACACCCCACCTATGTCTGGGGCCGTTATATCGTGGACTACAGCCCTATAGGATTGGGGGTCACACCCCGCCTGTGTCCGGGGCCGTTATATCGTGGACTGCCGCCCTATAGGATGGGGGGTCACACCCCGCCTGTGTCTGGGGCCGTTATATCGTGGACTACAGCCCTATAGGATGGGGGGTCACACCCCGCCTGTGTCTGGGGCCCTTATATCGTGGACTACAGCCCTATAGGATAGAAGGTCACACCCCGCCTGGGTCTGGGGCCGTTATATCGTGGACTGCAGCCCTATAGGATGGGGGGTCACACCCCGCCTGTGTCTGGGGCCGTTATATCGTGGACTACAGCCCTATAGGATGGGGGGTCACATCCCGCCTGTGTCCGGGCCGTTATATCGTGGACTACAGCCCTATAGCACGGGGGGGCACACCCCGTCTGTGTCTGGGGCCATTATATCGTGGACTACAGCCCTATAGGATGGGGGGTCACACCCCGCCTGTGTCCGGGCCGTTATATCGTGGACTACAGCCCTATAGGATGGGGGGTCACACCCCGCCTGTGTCCGGCCCGTTATATCGTGGACTACAGCACTATAGGATGGGGGGTCACACCCCGCCTGTGTCTGGGGCCGTTATATCGTGGACTACAGCCCTATAGGATGGGGGGTCACATCCCGCCTGTGTCCGGGCCGTTATATCGTGGACTACACCCCTATAGGATGGGGGGTCACACCCCGCCTGTGTCTGGGGCCGTTATATCGTGGACTACAGCCCTATAGGATGGGGGGTCACACCCCGCCTGTGTCTGGAGCCGTTATATCGTGGACTGCCGCCCTATAGGATGGGGGGTCACACCCCGCCTGTGTCTGGGGCCGTTATATCGTGGACTACAGCCCTATAGGATGGGGGCTCACACCCCGCCTGTGTCTGGGGCCGTTATATCGTGGACTACAGCCCTATGGGATGGGGGGTCACACCCCGCCTGTGTCTGGGGCCGTTATATCGTGGACTACAGCCCTATAGGATGGGGGGTCACACCCCGCCTGTGTCCGGGGCCGTTATATCGTGGACTACAGCCCTATAGGATGGGGGGTCACACCCCGCCTGTGTCTGGGGCCGTTATATCGTCGACTGCAGCCCTATAGGATGGGGGGTCACACCCCGCCTGTGTCTGGGGCCGTTATATCGTGGACTACAGCCCTATAGGATTGGGGGTCACACCCCGCCTGTGTTTGGGGCTGTTATATCGTGGACTACAGCCCTATAGGATGGGGGCTCACACCCCGCCTGTGTCCGGGGCCGTTATATCGTGGACTGCCGCCCTATAGAATGGGGGGTCACACCCCGCCTGTGTCTGGGGCCGTTATATCGTGGACTACAGCCCTATAGGATAGGAGGTCACACCCCGCCTGTGTCTGGGGCCGTTATATCGTGGACTGCAGCCCTATAGGATGGGGGCTCACACCCCGCCTGTGTCTGGGGCCGTTATATCGTGGACTGCAGCCCTATAGGATGGGGGGTCACACCCCGCCTGTGTCTGGGGCCGTTATATCGTGGACTACAGCCCTATAGGATGGGGGGTCACACCCCGCCTGTGTCTGGGGCCGTTATATCGTGGACTACAGCCCTATAGGATGGGGGGTCACACCCCGCCTGTGTCTGGGGCCGTTATATCGTGGACTACAGCCCTATCGGATGGGGGCTCACACCCCGCCTGTGTCCGGGGCCGTTATAACGTGGACTGCCGCCCTATAGGATGGGGGGTCACACCCCGCCTGTGTCTGGGGCCGTTATATCGTGGACTACAGCCCTATAGGATAGGAGGTCACACCCCGCCTGTGTCTGGGGCCGTTATATCGTGGACTGCAGCCCTATAGGATGGGGGCTCACACCCCGCCTGTGTCTGGGGCCGTTATATCGTGGACTACAGCCCTATAGGATGGGGGGTCACACCCCGCCTGTGTCTGGGGCCATTATATCGTGGACTGCAGCCCTATAGGATGGAGGTCACACCCCGCCTGTGTCTGGGGCCGTTATATCGTGGACTACAACCCTATAGGATGGGGGCTCACACCCCGCCTGTGTCTGGGGCCGTAATATCGTGGACTGCAGCCCTATAGGATGGGGGCTCACACCCCGCCTGTGTCTGGGGCCGTTATATCGTGGACTGCCGCCCTATAGGATGGGGGGTCACACCCCGCCTGTGTCTGGGGCCGTTATATCGTGGACTACATCCCTATAGGATGGGGGGGTTACACCCCGCCTGTGTCTAAAATGCAGTCACCCGATGCCTGTGGTGGTGACTGTATCGCGGTGCCTGACCTGTGACGCGTGTCTTTGTTTCAGCTGTGCATGATCCCGCTCGGAGGGTCGGCCATCGCCAAGGTGTTGTCAATGGCGACCAGAGTCCTGACGGCCGTCAGCGTCCCAGAGGGCGCCACTGCTGCTTCGCCCTCTAAGTAAGTGCTTCAAGGTCTCCAGTGGGCCTGAGTGTCAGCCTGACACTGGCAATGACCGGCGACTGACGCGTGTGTGTAATATAACATGTTACATAACATTTGTGTGTGTAATAGCAACCCTTCATTTTTACTTCATTGAAACTTGGCGGGCTGCTACAGCTTGATGTCGGGCCAATAAAATTGCCTAACGCCCAGCTAACTCGCGCTATTGTTATATCAGTGCATACCATACATCAACCTTATGATTGGGTAATTTTTGATAGAAGTAGTAATCATTAGAGTATTTAGTGTTCAGAGACGTTGGCTTTAGACTTTTTGACTTAGAAACTTTGTTGTTCTAGTCGTTGTGGTTGTTTACAGGGCGGCCAACATGTTGAGTATAGAGCGGCTGTTGTTGTTTACAGGGCGGCCAACATGTTGAGTATAGAGCGGCTGTTGTTGTTTACGGGGCGGCCAACATGTTGCGTATAGAGCGGTTGTTGTTGTTTACAGGGCGGCCAACATGTTGAGTATAGAGCGGCTGTTGTTGTTTACAGGGCGGCCAACATATTGAGTATAGAGCGGCTGTTGTTGTTTACAGGGCGGGCAACATGTTGAGTATCGAGCGGCTGTTGTTGTTTACAGGGCGGCCAACATGTTGAGTATAGAGCGGCTGTTGTTGTTTACACGGCGGCCCACATGTTGAGTATAGAGCGGCTGTTGTTGTTTACACGGCGGCCAACATGTTGAGTATAGAGCAGTTGTTGTTGTTTAGAGGGCGGCCAACATGTTGAGTATCGAGCGGCTGTTGTTGTTTACAGGGCGGCCAACATGTTGAGTATCGAGCGGCTGTTGATGTGTACAGGGCGGCCAACATGTTGAGTATAGAGCGGCTGTTGTTGTTTACAGGGCGGCCAACATGTTGAGTATAGAAGGGCTGTTGTTTACAGGGCGGCCAACATCTTGAGTCTGGAGTTGATGTTGTTTACAGGGCGGCCAACATGTTGAGTATAGAGCCGTTGTTGTTGTTTACAGGGCGGCCAACATGTTGAGTATAGAGCGGCTGTTGTTGTTTACAGGGCGGCCAACATGTTGAGTATAGAGCGGCTGTTGTTGTTTACAGGGCGGCCAACATGTTGAGTATAGAGCGGCTGTTGTTGTTTACAGGGCGGCCAACATGTTGAGTATCGAGCGGTTGTTGTTTACAGGGCGGCCAACATGTTGAGTATCGAGCGGCTGTTGTTGTTTACAGGGCGGCCAACATGTTGAGTATAGAGCGGCTGTTGTTGTTTACAGGGCGGCCAACATGTTGGGTATAGAGCGGCTGTTGTTGTTTACAGGGCGGCCAACATGTTGTGTATAGAGCTGTTGTTGTTGTTTACAGGGCGGCCAACATGGTGTGTATAGAGCGGCTGTTGTTGTTTACGGGGCGGCCAACATGTTGAATATAAAGCGGCTGTTGTTGTTTACAGGCCGGCCAACATGTTGAGTATCGAGCGGTTGTTGTTGTTTACAGGGCGGCCAACATGTTGAGTATCGCGCGGCTGTTGTTGTTTACAGGGCGGCCAACATGTTGAGTATCGAGCGGTTGTTGTTTACAGGGCGGCAAACATGTTGAGTATCGAGCGGCTGTTGTTGTTTACAGGGCGGCCAACATGTTGAGTATCGAGCGGCTGTTGTTGTTTACAGGGCGGGCAACATGTTGAGTATCGAGCGGTTGTTGTTGTTTACAGGGCGGCCAACATGTTGAGTATCGAGCGGTTGTTGTTTACAGGGCGGCCAACATGTTGAGTATCGAGCGGCTGTTGTTGTTTACAGGGCGGCCAACATGTTGAGTATCGAGCGGTTGTTGTTTACAGGGCGGCCAACATGTTGAGTATCGAGCGGCTGTTGTTGTTTACAGGGCGGCCAACATGTTGAGTATCGAGCGGTTGTTGTTGTTTACAGGGCGGCCAACATGTTGAGTATCGCGCGGCTGTTGTTGTTTACAGGGCGGCCAACATGTTGAGTATCGAGCGGTTGTTGTTTACAGGGCGGCAAACATGTTGAGTATCGAGCGGCTGTTGTTGTTTACAGGGCGGCCAACATGTTGAGTATCGAGCGGCTGTTGTTGTTTACAGGGCGGCCAACATGTTGAGTATAGAGCGGTTGTTGTTGTTTACAGGGCGGCCAACATGTTGAGTATCGAGCGGTTGTTGTTTACAGGGCGGCAAACATGTTGAGTATCGAGCGGCTGTTGTTGTTTACAGGGCGGGCAACATGTTGAGTATCGAGCGGTTGTTCTTGTTTACAGGGCGGGCAACATGTTGAGTATCGAGCGGTTGTTGTTTACAGGGCGGCCAACATGTTGAGTATCGAGCGGCTGTTGTTGTTTACAGGGCGGGCAACATGTTGAGTATCGAGCGGTTGTTGTTTACAGGGCGGCCAACATGTTGAGTATCGAGCGGTTGTTGTTTACAGGGCGGCCAACATGTTGAGTATCGAGCGGCTGTTGTTGTTTACAGGGCGGCCAACATGTTGAGTATCGAGCGGTTGTTGTTTACAGGGCGGCCAACATGTTGAGTATCGAGCGGCTGTTGTTGTTTACAGGGCGGCCAACATGTTGAGTATCGAGCGGCTGTTGTTGTTTACAGGGCGGGCAACATGTTGAGTATCGAGCGGTTGTTGTTGTTTACAGGGCGGACAACATGTTGAGTATCGAGCGGCTGTTGTTGTTTACAGGGCGGCCAACATGTTGAGTATCGAGCGGCTGTTGTTGTTTACAGGGCGGCCAACATGTTGAGAATAGAGCGGCTGTTGTTGTTTACAGGGCGGCCAACATGTTGAGTATCGAGCAGCTGTTGTTGTTTACAGGGCGGCCAACATGTTGAGTATCGAGCGGTTGTTCTTGTTTACAGGGCGGCCAACATGTTGCGTATAGAGCGGTTGTTCTTGTTTACAGGGCGGCCAACATGTTGAGTATCGAGCGGCTGTTGTTGTTTACAGGGCGGCCAACATGTTGAGTATAGAGCGGTTGTTGTTTACAGGGCGGGCAACATGTTGAGTATCGAGCGGCTGTTGTTTACAGGGCGGCCAACATGTTGAGAATAGAGCGGCTGTTGTTGTTTACAGGGCGGCCAACATGTTGAGTATCGAGCGGCTGTTGTTGTTTACAGGGCGGCCAACATGTTGAGTATCGAGCGGCTGTTGTTGTTTACAGGGCGGCCAACATGTTGAGTATCGAGCGGCTGTTGTTGTTTACAGGGCGGCCAACATGTTGAGTATCGGGCGGCTGTTGTTGTTTACAGGGCGGCCAACATGTTGAGAATAGAGCGGCTGTTGTTGTTTACAGGGCGGCCAACATGTTGAGTATCGAGCGGCTGTTGTTGTTTACAGGGCGGCCAACATGTTGAGTATCGAGCGGCTGTTGTTGTTTACAGGGCGGCCAACATGTTGAGTATCGCGCGGCTGTTGTTGTTTACAGGGCGGCCAACATGTTGAGTATCGAGCGGCTGCTGCTGATAGCTGAGCGTTACGTGACCTCGGTGGAGGAGCTGCACACAGTGCCGCGGACCATCCTGCCGCACGGCGCGTCCTTCCAGGGCCACCCTATCGCTCCCTACTGCGTCTGCGAGGCGCAGAAGATGGAGTTCAGCCTCAAGGTAGTTTCTTAGTTCACTTCCGTTTCCAATAAGACATGGAAAGTCACTTAAAGCAATTCGAAAAACAGAAACATCTGGGAAAAGGAAAGATAAACACACTTATTAGATATTTATTAATAAATAAACAAAGGTGGCCTTTGTGTGTATGTCAAAGCACTTTGTACAAATATATCCATAACCTATTTGAACAAGAACAATGTAGTTATTGTCTAGATAAACTAATATAACAATAGCGCGAGTTAGCGGGGCGTTAGGCAATTTTATTGGCCCGACATCAAGCTGTAGCGGCCCGCCAATTTTCATTATCCGCCCGAGGCCGCGTAGAGGCCGAGGCTACAGCTGCTACAGCTTGATGTCGGGCCAATAAAATGCCTAACGCCATGCACAACTCGCGCTATTACTATTATTACGAGTTGAATCTAAATTTAAGACGTTGACTTGTCTCTGTTTCTTTGGTTTAATTTCCGCATGCAACGATCAAAGTAAAACATTTGGGGCTGACAGTCCGCAAATCGCAAGCATTTCCACATATAGTTGGCCAGTCGCCTTTTTGATACCATATATCGTTGCCAAGAAACGTGGCACGTGCAACTAGACAACTAGGTAGGTATGCGGGCCATTTAAAGCTATAACTACAATTATTTTGGGCGTGACGTCATGTTTCATTGTTCTATGCATCGTCGCTATGGCAACGATTGTCGATTGCATGGGCAGCAGGCCGGTTTGGGTCAGAATACAGCATTTATCGGCCTTCAGATGTAACGCTATTGTACTAGTTAACATGCCCACCAACTCGTAATAATAAGGTATGATAGAGTGTTTGGTCTGTATGTGGCGTTGCACTGTTTGTCTCGTTGACTGCAGGCTCACTCCAACGAGACGGTCGGGTCCATCAGGCACAAGATTGCCGTCAAGTTGAAAACGGCGCCTGACCAAGTGCAGATCATGGCTGGGGACAAGATGGTGAGTCCTCGTGGCCAGGTATAAGCTTTCAACTACCGTACATTATACAATGTCTCTTGCCCGTAGGAGACTGTTGATTTACAAAGTGTTTGTAGTTGCAACAGTGTGTTAAACCATTCCTACTGGCCTCTGCTAGAGGGATCAGAGTGGCTCACTCGAGATCGTCAGTTCGCTGGGGACGACACCGGCCCCCACTGTTATTTAGTGAAGACATTTGACGTGGATGGATGCATTACGGTTAATGTTCCGCGGCCTGAAGGTAGATCGATGTCGTGAAGCAGTATTGTGAAGGATTGTTTACCGCTTCCTCATCTCATGGCGTAGTTGATGAAGGACCAGAACTTGCTGCACCAGCTGAACTTTGACGACAACCAGGTGTTGAGTGTGAGGTGTTACGGCACTGGCGGCAGCAGCGGCTCCACGCTGTCCTTCTCCAACCTCTCCACACAGGTAAGTGTAGGCTGAAGGGCGGCCACATCTCTGACGGTAACAGGGCCGTCCCCACCCTTCACATCTCTGACGGTAACAGCGCCGTCCCCACCCTTCACATCTCTGACGGTAACAGCGCCGTCCCCACCCTTCACATCTCTGACGGTGATAGGGCCGTCCCCACCCTTCACATCTCTGACGGTAACAGCGCCGTCCCCACCCTTCACATCTCTGACGGTAACAGGGCCGTCCCCACCCTTCACGTCTCTGACGGTAACAGCGCCGTCCCCACCCTTCACATCTCTGACGGTAACAGCGCCGTCCCCACCCCTCACATCTCTGACGGTAACAGCGCCGTCCCCACCCTTGACATCTCTGACGGTAACAGCGCCGTCCCCACCCTTCACATCTCTGACGGTAACAGCGCCGTCCCCACCCCTCACATCTCTGACGGTAACAGGGCCGTCCCCACCCTTCACATCTCTGACGGTAACAGCGCCGTCCCCACCCTTCACATCTCTGACGGTAATAGGGCCGTCCCCACCCTTCACATCTCTGACGGTAACAGGGCCGTCCCCACCCTTCACATCTCTGACGGTAACAGCGCCGTCCCCACCCCTCACATCTCTGACGGTAACAGCGCCGTCCCCACCCTTCACATCTCTGACCGTAACAGCGCCGTCCCCACCCTTCACATCTCTGACGGTGATAGGGCCGTCCCCACCCTTCACATCTCTGACGGTAACAGCGCCGTCCCCACCCTTCACATCTCTGACGGTGATAGGGCCGTCCCCACCCTTCACATCTCTGACGGTAACAGCGCCGTCCCCACCCTTCACATCTCTGACGGTAACAGGGCCGTCCCCACCCTTCACGTCTCTGACGGTAACAGCGCCGTCCCCACCCTTCACATCTCTGACGGTAACAGCGCCGTCCCCACCCCTCACATCTCTGACGGTAACAGCGCCGTCCCCACCCTTGACATCTCTGACGGTAACAGCGCCGTCCCCACCCTTCACATCTCTGACGGTAACAGCGCCGTCCCCACCCCTCACATCTCTGACGGTAACAGGGCCGTCCCCACCCTTCACATCTCTGACGGTAACAGCGCCGTCCCCACCCTTCACATCTCTGACGGTAATAGGGCCGTCCCCACCCTTCACATCTCTGACGGTAACAGGGCCGTCCCCACCCTTCACATCTCTGACGGTAACAGCGCCGTCCCCACCCCTCACATCTCTGACGGTAACAGCGCCGTCCCCACCCTTCACATCTCTGACCGTAACAGCGCCGTCCCCACCCTTCACATCTCTGACGGTAATAGGGCCGTCCCCACCCTTCACATCTCTGACGGTAACAGCGCCGTCCCCACCCTTCACATCTCTGACTGTAACAGCGCCGTCCCCACCCTTCACGTCTCTGACGGTAACAGCGCCGTCCCCACCCTTCACATCTCTGACGGTAACAGCGCCGTCCCCACCCTTCACATCTCTGACGGTAACAGCGCCGTCCCCACCCTTCACATCTCTTGACGGTAACAGGGCCGTCCCCACCCTTCACATCTCTGACGGTAACAGCGCCGTCCCCACCCTTCACATCTCTGACGGTAACAGGGCCATCCCCACCCTTCACATCTCTGACGGTAACAGCGCCGTCCCCACCCCTCACATCTCTGACGGTAACAGCGCCGTCCCCACCCTTCACATCTCTGACGGTAACAGCGCCGTCCCCACCCTTCACATCTCTGACGGTAACAGCGCCGTCCCCACCCTTCACATCTCTGACGGTAACAGCGCCGTCCCCACCCTTCACGTCTCTGACGGTAACAGCGCCGTCCCCACCCTTCACATCTCTGACGGTAACAGCGCCGTCCCCACCCCTCACATCTCTGACGGTAACAGCGCCGTCCCCACCCTTGACATCTCTGACGGTAACAGCGCCGTCCCCACCCTTCACATCTCTGACGGTAACAGCGCCGTCCCCACCCTTCACATCTCTGACGGTAATAGGGCCGTCCCCACCCTTCACATCTCTGACGATAACAGGGCCGTCCCCACCCTTCACATCTCTGACGGTAACAGCGCCGTCCCCACCCCTCACATCTCTGACGGTAACAGCGCCGTCCCCACCCTTCACATCTCTGACGGTAACAGCGCCGTCCCCACCCTTCACATCTCTGACGGTAATAGGGCCGTCCCCACCCTTCACATCTCTGACGGTAACAGCGCCGTCCCCACCCCTCACATCTCTGACGGTAACAGGGCCGCCCCCACCCTTCACATCTCTGACGGTAAAAGCGCCGTCCCCACCCTTCACATCTCTGACGGTAACAGCGCCGTCCCCACGCTTCACATCTCTGACGGTAACAGCGCCGTCCCCACCCTTGACATCTCTGACGGTAACAGCGCCGTCCCCACCCCTCACATCTCTGACGGTAACAGCGCCGTCCCCACCCCTCACATCTCTGGCGGTAACAGGGCCGTCCCCACCCTTCACATCTCTGACGGTAACAGCGCCGTCCCCACCCCTCACATCTCTGACGGTAACAGCGCCGTCCCCACCCTTCACATCTCTGACGGTAACAGCGCCGTCCCCACCCCTCACATCTCTGACGGTAACAGGGCCGTCCCCACCCTTCACATCTCTGACGGTAACAGCGCCGTCCCCACCCTTTACATCTCTGACGGTAACAGCGCCGTCCCCACCCTTCACATCTCTGACGGTAACAGCGCCGTCCCCACCCTTCACATCTCTGACGGTAATAGGGCCGTCCCCATCCCTCACATCTCTGACGGTAACAGGGCCGTCCCCACCCTTCACATCTCTGACGGTAACAGGGCCGTCCCCACCCTTCACATCTCTGACGGTAACAGCGCCGTCCCCACCCTTCACATCTCTGACGGTAACAGCGCCGTCCCCACCCTTCACATCTCTGACGGTAACAGCGCCGTCCCCACCCTTCACATCTCTGACGGTAACAGCGCCGTCCCCACCCCTCACATCTCTGACGGTAACAGCGCCGTCCCCACACTTTACATCTCTGACGGTAACAGCGCCGTCCCCACCCTTGACATCTCTGACGGTAACAGCGCCGTCCCCACCCCTCACATCTCTGACGGTAACAGGGCCGTCCCCACCCTTCACATCTCTGACGGTAACAGCGCCGTCCCCACCCTTCACATCTCTGACGGTAACAGCGCCGTCCCCGCCCCTCACATCTCTGACGGTAACAGCGGCGTCCCCACCCTTCACATCTCTGACGGTAACAGCGCCGTCCCCACCCTTCACATCTCTGACGGTAACAGCGCCGTCCCCACCCTTCACATCTCTGACGGTAACAGCGCCGTCCCCACCTTTCACATCTCTGACGGTAAAAGCGCCGTCCCCACCCTTCACATCTCTGACGGTAACAGCGCCGTCCCCACCCTTCACATCTCTGACGGTAACAGCGCCGTCCCCACCCTTCACATCTCTGACGGTAACAGCGCCGTCCCCACCCTTCACATCTATGACGGTAACAGCGCCGTCCCCACCCTTCACATCTCTGACGGTAACAGCGCCGTCCCCACCCTTCACATCTCTGACGGTAACAGCGCCGTCCCCACCCCTCACATCTCTGACGGTAACAGGGCCGTCCCCACCCTTCACATCTCTGACGGTAACAGCGCCGTCCCCACCCTTCACATCTCTGACGGTAACAGGGCCGTCCCCACCCTTGACATCTCTGACGGTAACAGCGCCGTCCCCACCCCTCACATCTCTGACGGTAAAAGCGCCGTCCCCACCCTTCACATCTCTGACGGTAAAAGCGCCGTCCCCACCCTTCACATCTCTGACGGTAAAAGCGCCGTCCCCACCCTTCACATCTCTGACGGTAAAAGCGCCGTCCCCACCCTTCACATCTCTGACGGTAAAAGCGCCGTCCCCACCCTTCACATCTCTGACGGTAACAGGGCCGTCCCCACCCTTGACATCTCTGACGGTAACAGCGCCGTCCCCACCCCTCACATCTCTGACGGTAAAAGCGCCGTCCCCACCCTTCACATCTCTGACGGTAAAAGCGCCGTCCCCACCCTTCACATCTCTGACGGTAAAAGCGCCGTCCCCACCCTTCACATCTCTGACGGTAAAAGCGCCGTCCCCACCCTTCACATCTCTGACGGTAAAAGCGCCGTCCCCACCCCTCACATCTCTGACGGTAAAAGCGCCGTCCCCACCCTTCAACACGACTGACGACCATGATGACCTATTCTGGCCTTTCTGTAATCATGACCCGCGTCATAAATGCGTCAGCATCGACATTGAACTGTCGGGGTCAAGTTATCTCTTCACACTTCGCATATGCGTCACTGCCACAGGCTCTTACCAGATTATTATTATGCTGGGGCTGCTACCAATATATATTTAAAATTTAATGACTGGATTTATAATATCATATATCAATATGCCCGCGAATAATGGATAAAGGAAGCTACAATAAAACCAATAACAATGTTCTCTCATAGCCTATTCTAGTGTCCTGTATTAAATCTGCTTCATGGTGTGTTAGTTATTAAGGGTGACCCCGTGCGTCGTGAGACGCCGGGTCAGCTGGCTAGAGGAGACTGTAGACAAACACAGAGTCCCCGCCTTATTCTGTATTGTAGGTCCCATTCCAGCGTGCAATTGTCTTCAATTGTCGTGCTTTGCTCTTTTTCTGCTGTAAAGGACACACCGGGAACGCCCAAGAAAGACTCATTTGACCTTGAGCAGGTAAGAAATAGTTTGGTAAAAATATTTTCCTTGTATGCGTTTTGGCTGTAATCACGGATACATTGACGTTCTAACGTGTAGAGCATTCTTAATATGCGAGCTGTATCATCTCTTCAATTTCTGTTCACTAGTCCCTTTGTTGGTCTAGTTTAACCCATGTGGGCAAAAAGGTGGCCTAAAACATCTCTCCAGGGTGATATGCTTCACTCCGCAGGAGAAGATGTTACCAGGCGTTGTCATGGCGACCGGGGGACAGGTGTTCGAGATGCTCTACCAACTGGCTGACTTGGATGAACCCAGGTGAGCACGTGACCCTACGCGCAACCCTTAATATATATATAAAACCTGTTTACGTACAACACCGTGTCACGTGACAAACCCTAAATACAAAACAAATACGCTGGTCTCTGAAATATCGAGCCTTATGCTTTGTTTTGCTGATAGCTCCCTTACACCGCCACGCTGGTCTGTACCTTGCCGTGTGTATGCTTTGTTTTGCTGATAGCTCCCTTACACCGCCACGCTGGTCTGTACCTTGCCGTGTGTATGCTTTGTTTTCCTGATAGCTCCCTTACACCGCCACGCTGGTCTGTACCTTGCCGTGTGTATGCTTTGTTTTCCTGATAGCTCCCTTACACCGCCACGCTGGTCTGTACCTTGCCGTGTGTATGCTTTGTTTTCCTGATAGCTCCCTTACACCGCCACGCTGGTCTGTACCTTGCCGTGTGTATGCTTTGTTTTCCTGATAGCTCCCTTACACCGCCACGCTGGTCTGTACCTTGCCGTGTGTATGCTTTGTTTTCCTGATAGCTCCCTTACACCGCCACGCTGGTCTGTACCTTGCCGTGTGTATGCTTTGTTTTCCTGATAGCTCCCTTACACCGCCACGCTGGTCTGTACCTTGCCGTGTGTATGCTTTGTTTTCCTGATAGCTCCCTTACACCGCCACGCTGGTCTGTACCTTGCCGTGTGTATGCTTTGTTTTCCTGATAGCTCCCTTACACCGCCACGCTGGTCTGTACCTTGCCGTGTGTATGCTTTGTTTTCCTGATAGCTCCCTTACACCGCCACGCTGGTCTGTACCTTGCCGTGTGTATGCTTTGTTTTCCTGATAGCTCCCTTACACCGCCACGCTGGTCTGTACCTTGCCGTGTGTATGCTTTGTTTTCCTGATAGCTCCCTTACACCGCCACGCTGGTCTGTACCTTGCCGTGTGTATGCTTTGTTTTCCTGATAGCTCCCTTACACCGCCACGCTGGTCTGTACCTTGCCGTGTGTATGCTTTGTTTTCCTGATAGCTCCCTTACACCGCCACGCTGGTCTGTACCTTGCCGTGTGTATGCTTTGTTTTCCTGATAGCTCCCTTACACCGCCACGCTGGTCTGTACCTTGCCGTGTGTATGCTTTGTTTTCCTGATAGCTCCCTTACACCGCCACGCTGGTCTGTACCTTGCCGTGTGTATGCTTTGTTTTCCTGATAGCTCCCTTACACCGCCACGCTGGTCTGTACCTTGCCGTGTGTATGCTTTGTTTTCCTGATAGCTCCCTTACACCGCCACGCTGGTCTGTACCTTGCCGTGTGTATGCTTTGTTTTCCTGATAGCTCCCTTACACCGCCACGCTGGTCTGTACCTTGCCGTGTGTATGCTTTGTTTTCCTGATAGCTCCCTTACACCGCCACGCTGGTCTGTACCTTGCCGTGTGTATGCTTTGTTTTCCTGATAGCTCCCTTACACCGCCACGCTGGTCTGTACCTTGCCGTGTGTATGCTTTGTTTTCCTGATAGCTCCCTTACACCGCCACGCTGGTCTGTACCTTGCCGTGTGTATGTTTTGTTTTCCTGATAGCTCCCTTACACCGCCACGCTGGTCTGTACCTTGCCGTGTGTATGCTTTGTTTTCCTGATAGCTCCCTTACACCGCCACGCTGGTCTGTACCTTGCCGTGTGTATGTTTTGTTTTCCTGATAGCTCCCTTACACCGCCACGCTGGTCTGTACCTTGCCGTGTGTATGCTTTGTTTTCCTGATAGCTCCCTTACACCGCCACGCTGGTCTGTACCTTGCCGTGTGTATGCTTTGTTTTCCTGATAGCTCCCTTACACCGCCACGCTGGTCTGTACCTTGCCGTGTGTATGCTTTGTTTTCCTGATAGCTCCCTTACACCGCCACGCTGGTCTGTACCTTGCCGTGTGTATGCTTTGTTTTCCTGATAGCTCCCTTACACCGCCACGCTGGTCTGTACCTTGCCGTGTGTATGCTTTGTTTTCCTGATAGCTCCCTTACACCGCCACGCTGGTCTGTACCTTGCCGTGTGTATGCTTTGTTTTCCTGATAGCTCCCTTACACCGCCACGCTGGTCTGTACCTTGCCGTGTGTATGCTTTGTTTTCCTGATAGCTCCCTTACACCGCCACGCTGGTCTGTACCTTGCCGTGTGTATGCTTTGTTTTCCTGATAGCTCCCTTACACCGCCACGCTGGTCTGTACCTTGCCGTGTGTATGCTTTGTTTTCCTGATAGCTCCCTTACACCGCCACGTTGGTCTGTACCTTGCCGTGTGTATGCTTTGTTTTCCTGATAGCTCCCTTACACCGCCACGCTGGTCTGTACCTTGCCGTGTGTATGCTTTGTTTTCCTGATAGCTCCCTTACACCGCCACGCTGGTCTGTACCTTGCCGTGTGTATGCTTTGTTTTCCTGATAGCTCCCTTACACCGCCACGCTGGTCTGTACCTTGCCGTGTGTATGCTTTGTTTTCCTGATAGCTCCCTTACACCGCCACGCTGGTCTGTACCTTGCCGTGTGTATGCTTTGTTTTCCTGATAGCTCCCTTACACCGCCACGCTGGTCTGTACCTTGCCGTGTGTATGCTTTGTTTTCCTGATAGCTCCCTTACACCGCCACGCTGGTCTGTACCTTGCCGTGTGTATGCTTTGTTTTCCTGATAGCTCCCTTACACCGCCACGCTGGTCTGTACCTTGCCGTGTGTATGCTTTGTTTTGCTGATAGCTCCCTTACACCGCCACGCTGGTTTGTACCTTGCCGTGTGTATGCTTTGTTTTCCTGATAGCTCCCTTACACCGCCACGCTGGTCTGTACCTTGCCGTGTGTATGCTTTGTTTTCCTGATAGCTCCCTTACACCGCCACGCTGGTCTGTACCTTGCCGTGTGTATGCTTTGTTTTCCTGATAGCTCCCTTACACCGCCACGCTGGTCTGTACCTTGCCGTGTGTATGCTTTGTTTTCCTGATAGCTCAGTTACACGGCCACGCTGGTCTGTACCTTGCCGTGTGTATGCTTTGTTTTCCTGATAGCTCCCTTACACCGCCACGCTGGTCTGTACCTTGCCGTGTGTATGCTTTGTTTTCCTGATAGCTCCCTTACACCGCCACGCTGGTCTGTACCTTGCCGTGTGTATGCTTTGTTTTCCTGATAGCTCCCTTACACCGCCACGCTGGTCTGTACCTTGCCGTGTGTATGCTTTGTTTTCCTGATAGCTCCCTTACACCGCCACGCTGGTCTGTACCTTGCCGTGTGTATGCTTTGTTTTCCTGATAGCTCAGTTACACGGCCACGCTGGTCTGTACCTTGCCGTGTGTATGCTTTGTTTTCCTGATAGCTCCCTTACACCGCCACGCTGGTCTGTACCTTGCCGTGTGTATGCTTTGTTTTGCTGATAGCTCCCTTACACCGCCACGCTGGTCTGTACCTTGCCGTGTGTATGCTTTGTTTTCCTGATAGCTCCCTTACACCGCCACGCTGGTCTGTACCTTGCCGTGTGTATGCTTTGTTTTCCTGATAGCTCCCTTACACCGCCACGCTGGTCTGTACCTTGCCGTGTGTATGCTTTGTTTTCCTGATAGCTCCCTTACACCGCCACGCTGGTCTGTACCTTGCCGTGTGTATGCTTTGTTTTCCTGATAGCTCCCTTACACCGCCACGCTGGTCTGTACCTTGCCGTGTGTATGCTTTGTTTTCCTGATAGCTCCCTTACACCGCCACGCTGGTCTGTACCTTGCCGTGTGTATGCTTTGTTTTCCTGATAGCTCCCTTACACCGCCACGCTGGGGATGTACCTTGCCGTGTGTATGCTTTGTTTTCCTGATAGCTCCCTTACACCGCCACGCTGGTCTGTACCTTGCCGTGTGTATGCTTTGTTTTCCTGATAGCTCCCTTACACGGCCACGCTGGTCTGTACCTTGCCGTGTGTATGCTTTGTTTTCCTGATAGCTCCCTTACACCGCCACGCTGGTCTGTACCTTGCCGTGTGTATGCTTTGTTTTCCTGATAGCTCCCTTACACCGCCACGCTGGTCTGTACCTTGCCGTGTGTATGCTTTGTTTTCCTGATAGCTCCCTTACACCGCCACGCTGGTCTGTACCTTGCCGTGTGTATGCTTTGTTTTCCTGATAGCTCCCTTACACCGCCACGCTGGTCTGTACCTTGCCGTGTGTATGCTTTGTTTTCCTGATAGCTCCCTTACACCGCCACGCTGGTCTGTACCTTGCCGTGTGTATGCTTTGTTTTCCTGATAGCTCCCTTACACCGCCACGCTGGTCTGTACCTTGCCGTGTGTATGCTTTGTTTTCCTGATAGCTCCCTTACACCGCCACGCTGGGGATGTACCTTGCCGTGTGTATGCTTTGTTTTCCTGATAGCTCCCTTACACCGCCACGCTGGTCTGTACCTTGCCGTGTGTATGCTTTGTTTTCCTGATAGCTCCCTTACACCGCCACGCTGGTCTGTACCTTGCCGTGTGTATGCTTTGTTTTCCTGATAGCTCCCTTACACCGCCACGCTGGTCTGTACCTTGCCGTGTCTAGGAGAACCTAATCCTGTCCTTGCAGAATTACTAACCGAGCCCGCAGTTTGCTGAAGCTGATCCCCACCGACCCGTCTGTCCAGGATGCCCTTGATGCTCTGGAGTCAAAGGTAAGGGGTCACGGGGTCAAGGTCACGGAGGTGTAAAGGTCGCGAACGGGACGTAACAGCACAGTTCTTCTAATAAGATAAGATAGCGTTCTTTAGCGTGGGAAGTGGAAGCTCTTTCTATAATGGGCTGGACACATTACTTTTGGAATGTTTTTACTGCATTAAGCGTTTAAGTATTATCGATGGATAGGAATGTAGGTTTAGATGCACAAGTGTCTGTACTCATGATGTTGCCGCAACGTTCTGCTTCTCGTTAACGAATGATATAAATGAATTACTGCGTTATAAATGTTGATGTAGCATTTTACTATGGCATAAATATGAAGATGTAATTAGCCCGCAGTCGGCGTCGGTGTATGACATGAGCCTGGGTCATATTGTGCTACTAATTCTTTTTATGCGTGTCATATGCATAAAAAAAGTCCTTTGCAACGGTCGTTTCTGTTTGACTTTGAACCCCTACTCTGTTGTAAGGCATAACTCTCACCGGTTACTTTGAACCCCTACTCTGTTGTAAGGCATAACTATCACCGGTTACTTTGAACCCCTACTCTGTTGTAAGGCATAACTCTCACCGGTTACTTTGAACCCCTACTCTGTTGTAAGGCATAACTATCACCGGTTACTTTGAACCCCTACTCTGTTGTAAGGCATAACTCTCACCGGTTACTTTGAACCCCTACTCTGTTGTAAGGCATAACTCTCACCGGTTACTTTGAACCCCTACTCTGTTGTAAGGCATAACTCTCACCGGTTACTTTGAACCCCTACTCTGTTGTAAGGCATAACTCTCACCGGTTACTTTGAACCCCTACTCTGTTGTAAGGCATAACTCTCACCGGTTACTTTGAACCCCTACTCTGTTGTAAGGCATAACTTTCACCGGTTACTTTGAACCCCTACTCTGTTGTAAGGCATAACTCTCACCGGTTACTTTGAACCCCTACTCCGTTGTAAGGCATAACTCTCACCGGTTACTTTGAACCCCTACTCCGTTGTAAGGCATAACTATCACCGGTTACTTTGAACCCCTACTCCGTTGTAAGGCATAACTCTCACCGGTTACTTTGAACCCCTACTCCGTTGTAAGGCATAACTATCACCGGTTACTTTGAACCCCTACTCTGTTGTAAGGCATAACTCTCACCGGTTACTTTGAACCCCTACTCTGTTGTAAGGCATAACTCTCACCGGTTACTTTGAACCCCTACTCCGTTGTAAGGCATAACTATCACCGGTTACTTTGAACCCCTACTCCGTTGTAAGGCATAACTATCACCGGTTACTTTGAACCCCTACTCTGTTGTAAGGCATAACTCTCACCGGTTACTTTGAACCCCTACTCTGTTGTAAGGCATAACTCTCACCGGTTACTTTGAACCCCTACTCTGTTGTAAGGCATAACTCTCACCGGTTACTTTGAACCCCTACTCCGTTGTAAGGCATAACTATCACCGGTTACTTTGAACCCCTACTCCGTTGTAAGGCATAACTATCACCGGTTACTTGGAACCCCTACTCCGTTGTAAGGCATAACTATCACCGGTTACTTTGAACCCCTACTCTGTTGTAAGGCATAACTCTCACCGGTTACTTTGAACCCCTACTCCGTTGTAAGGCATAACTCTCACCGGTTACTTTGAACCCCTACTCTGTTGTAAGGCATAACTATCACCGGTTACTTTGAACCCCTACTCCGTTGTAAGGCATAACTATCACCGGTTACTTTGAACCCCTACTATGTTGTAAGGCATAACTATCACCGGTTACTTTGAACCCCTACTCTGTTGTAAGGCATAACTCTCACCGGTTACTCAATATGTTTCCCAACATTTGTGAATTAATTCACTGTAAAAGTAAGTGGCCCACAATTAAAATACTATCATGCAGGTAACCCTGACAAAAAACAATAGAACAATCAAATTGAAGGCCATGATAGTGAACATAAGTTTGTTTATTTGAGGAATGTACTCACACTTTGGCGTCCCTGTTGACAGCACCAGCTGACGTCACGCCACTCGTCCCCTGCCATGGCTCTGGAGGAGACCAGTGGAACCAGCATGATGAGTCCGCGCAGCAGTCCGCGCCGCTCTCTTACTGGGTCATTCTCCTCCTTGACCGCGGTGCCGCCGCCTAGCGGTAATAGTAACAGTTCGACGAAGCAGACCCCCAAGGAGCTGCTTCGATGGCTGTTTGATGTCTCTGGTCCTGGCATGTCTACCTTTAGACTGCTGTACAACTTGGAGGTGAGGGGCGCAGGCCAGCCCAATCAACTCGGGGGTGAGGCGCGCAGGCCAGCCCAATCAACTCGGGGGTGAGGGGCGCAGGCCCGCCCAATCAACTCGGGGGTGAAGGGCGCAGGCCAGCCCAATCAACTCGGGGGTGAGGGGCGCAGGCCCGCCCAATCAACTCGGGGGTGAAGGGCGCAGGCCAGCCCAATAAACTCGGGGGTGAAGGGCGCAGGCCAGCCCAATCAACTCGGGGGTCCAACTCGCAACATGCAGAGCGTTGTATATTACTAAGAGGTCACCGCGTGACCAAGTTAGTTCGGCTGTTGTGGAGTGCGCTCTGCTAGGCTAGCCCAAGCGGTGGAGGGTTCCCACCTCCCCATATGTATGTGTATGTCTGTGCAGGATAAGTATCTCAGTCAGCAAAACATTATTTAAGAATGAAAATATAAGACACTTTTTATTTCACTGTCCAAGCTACAGCATCGACAGAATTACTCTGCTTCTGAATGTATCGCGGTTATCCATACAAACTGACATTACATCTGTTTTGGAACACTCCCTACTTTATGGGTCCCCTGATCTGTCATTCTCTGACAACGAATTATTATTTGGTTTTGCACAAGATTATATTGTGGCATCCAATAGGTTTTAAATTTTCCCCCTGACATGTGAAGCACTGCTTACTAGTCATGAATCTCATACGTATTAATTTTAATTAATCTTAATCTTTAATTTCGTACTTATTTGCTTCCGTTTTGTTGTATGTAACACCAGGTCTGTGTGTATATATGTTTTTGTTAGAGGTGACCCTGCTCGATGGCATCCCTTTCAGGGGAACCTCAGAAAAGAAATGATGTTTAAATATAAAAAGAAAAAAAAAAAAAAAAAAAAAAAAAAAACATGGCTTTTCTGCCTTGACCCTTCCCATTGTCTCGACATGACCGCCACGGGTTGAAGCGTATTCAATCAATCAAACGTACAATGTGATATCATATACGCCTCCAACGCCCCCCCCCCTCTACCCACACCCCCTGTTAGTTTTACCATGTCCCGCCAGGTGTTAAGTAGCCGCCTGATGCCCACCTTGCGGGACGCCGGGACACTACTGAGTGCCAAGACATTCTGCGAGGAGTTCCTCAACTCTGACGGCCTCAGTCTGGTGGTCCACGTGCTGCAGAAAGACGCCATCCCAGCCGACGTGGACTACGAGACTCGCCAGGGCGTCTACTCGGTGGCCCTCCAGCTCCTCAGGTCGGTAGACACGTCAGGGCGTCTACTCGGTGGCCCTCCAGCTCCTCAGGTCGGTAGACACGTCAGGGCGTCTACTCGGTGGCCCTTCAGCTCCTCAGGTCGGTAGACACGTCAGGGCGTCTACTCGGTGACCCTCCAGCTCCTCAGGTCGGTAGACACGTCAGGGCGTCTACTCGGTCGCCCTTCAGCTCCTCAGGTCGGTAGACACGTCAGGGCGTCTACTCGGTGGCCCTTCAGCTCCTCAGGTCGGTAGACACGTCAGGGCGTCTACTCGGTGGCCCTCCAACTCCTCAGGTCGGTAGACACGTCAGGGCGTCTACTCGGTGACCCTCCAGCTTCTCAGGTCGGTAGACACGTCAGGGCGTCTACTCGGTGGCCCTCCAGCTCCTCAGGTCGGTAGACACGTCAGGGCGTCTACTCGATGGCCCTCCAGCTCCTCAGGTCGGTAGACACGTCAGGGCGTCTACTCGGTGGCCCTCCAGCTCCTCAGGTCGGTAGACACGTCAGGGCGTCTACTCGGTGGCCCTCCAGCTCCTCAGGTCGGTAGACACGTCAGGGCGTCTACTCGCTGGCCCTCCAGCTCCTCAGGTCGGTAGACACGTCAGGGCGTCTACTCGCTGGCCCTCCAGCTCCTCAGGTCGGTAGACACGTCAGGGCGTCTACTCGCTGGCCCTCCAGCTCCTCAGGTCAGTAGACACGTCGGGGCGTCTACTCGGTGGCCCTCCAGCTCCTCAGGTCGGTAGACACGTCAGGGCGTCTACTCGGTGGCCCTCCAGCTCCTCAGGTCGGTAGACACGTCAGGGCGTCTACTCGGTGGCCCCCTAGCTCCTCAGGTCGGTAGACACGTCAGGGCGTCTACTGGCTGGCCCTCCAGCTCCTCAGGTCGGTAGACACGTCAGGGCGTCTACTCGGTGGCCCTCCAGCTCCTCAGGTCGGTAGACACGTCAGGGCGTCTACTCGGTGGCCCTCCAGCTCCTCAGGTCGGTAGACACGTCAGGGCGTCTACTCGGTGTCCCTCCAGCTCCTCAGGTCGGTAGACACGTCAGGGCGTCTACTCGGTGGCCCTCCAGCTCCTCAGGTCAGTAGACACGTCGGGGCGTCTACTCGGTGACCCTCCAGCTCCTCAGGTCGGTAGACACGCCAGGGCGTCTACTCAGTGGCCCTCCAGCTCCTCAGGTCGGTAGACACGTCAGGGCGTCTACTCGGTGGCCCCCTAGCTCCTCAGGTTGATAGACACGTCAGGGCGTCTACTGGCTGGCCCTCCAGCTCCTCAGGTCGGTAGACACGTCAGGGCGTCTACTCGGTGGCCCTCCAGCTCCTCAGGTCGGTAGACACGTCAGGGCGTCTACTCGGTGGCCCTCCAGCTCCTCAGGTCGGTAGACACGTCAGGGCGTCTACTCGGTGGCCCTCCAGCTCCTCAGGTCTGTAGACACGTCAGGGCGTCTACTCGCTGGTCCTCCAGCTCCTCAGGTCGGTAGACACGTCAGGGTGTCTACTCGCTGGCCCTCCAGCTCCTCAGGTCGGTAGACACGTCAGGGCGTCTACTCGGTGGCCCTCCAGCTCCTCAGGTCGGTAGACACTTCAGGGCGTCTACTCGGTGGCCCTCCAGCTCCTCAGGTCGGTAGACACGTCAGGGCGTCTACTCGGTGGCCCTCCAGCTCCTCAGGTCCATAGACACGTCAGGGCGTCTACTCGGTGGCCCTCCAGCTCCTCATGTCCGTAGACACGTCAGGGCGTCTACTCGGTGGCCCTCCAGCTCCTCATGTCCGTAGACACGTCAGGGCGTCTACTCGGTGGCCCTCCAGCTCCTCATGTCCGTAGACACGTCAGGGCGTCTACTCGGTGGCCCTCCAGCTCCTCAGGTCGGTAGACACGTCAGGGCGTCTACTCGGTGGCCCTCCAGCTCCTTAGGTCGATTGACACTTCAGGGCGTCTACTCGCTGGCCCTCCAGCTCCTCATGTCCGTAGACACGTCAGGGTGTCTACTCGGTGGCCCTCCAGCTCCTCAGGTCCATAGACACGTCAGGGCGTCTACTCGGTGGCCCTCCAGCTCCTCAGGTCAGTAGACACGTCAGGGCGTCTACTCGGTGGCCCTCCATCTCCTCAGGTCGATAGACACGTCAGGGCGTCTACTCGGTGGCCCTCCAGCTCCTCACGTCGATTGACACGTCAGGGCGTCTACTCGGTGGCCCTCCAGCTCCTCAGGTCCATAGACACGTCAGGGCGTCTACTCGGTGGCCCTCCAGCTCCTCAGGTCGGTAGACACGTCAGGGCGTCTACTCGGTGGCCCTCCAGCTCCTCAGGTCGGTAGACACTTCAGGGCGTCTACTCGGTGGCCCTCCAGCTCCTCACGTCGGTAGACACGTCAGGGCGTCTACTCGGTGGCCCTCCAGCTCCTCAGGTCCATAGACACGTCAGGGCGTCTACTCGCTGGCACTCCAGCTCCTCAGGTCCGTAGACACGTCAGGGCGTCTACTCGGTGGCCCTCCAGCTCCTCAGGTCGATAGACACGTCAGGGCGTCTACTCGGTGGCCCTCCAGCTCCTCAGGTCAGTAGACACGTCAGGGCGTCTACTCGGTGGCCCTCCAGCTCCTCAGGTCGATAGACACGTCAGGGCGTCTACTCGGTGGCCCTCCAGCTCCTCAGGTCGATTGACACGTCAGGGCGTCTACTCGGTGGCCCTCCACTTCCTCAGGTTCATAGACACGTCAGGGCGTCTACTCGATGGCCCTCCAGCTCCTCAGGTCGATTGACACGTCAGGGCGTCTACTCGGTGGCCCTCCACTTCCTCAGGTCCATAGACACGTCAGGGCGTCTACTCGGTGGCCCTCCAGCTCCTCAGGTCGATTGACACGTCAGGGCGTCTACTCGGTGGCCCTCCAGCTCCTCAGGTCCATAGACACGTCAGGGCGTCTACTCGGTGGCCCTCCAGCTCCTCAGGTCCGTAGACACGTCAGGGCGTCTACTCGGTGGCCCTCCAGCTCCTCAGATCCATAGACACGTCAGGGCGTCTACTCGGTGGCCCTCCAGCTCCTCAGGTCGATTGACACGTCAGGGCGTCTACTCGCTGGTCCTCCAGCTCCTCAGGTCGATAGACATGTCAGGGCGTCTACTCGGTGGCCCTCCAGCTCCTCAGGTCGGTAGACACGTCAGGGCGTCTACTCGATGGCCCTCCAGCTCCTCAGGTCGGTAGACACGTCAGGGCGTCTACTCGGTGGCCCTCCAGCTCCTCAGGTCGATAGACACGTCAGGGCGTCTACTCGGTGGCCCTCCAGCTCCTCACGTCGGTAGACACGTCAGGGCGTCTACTCGGTGGCCCTCCCGCTCCTCACGTCGGTAGACACGTCAGGGCGTCTACTCGGTGGCCCTCCAGCTCCTCAGGTCGATAGACTTGTAAGGTCGGTAGACTCGTCGTCTCTGTTGACTCGGAAGGTTAGTAGACTAAGGTGGCTAAGGTGAGTGTTAATCCCGTAATGTAACTCGACAATGATGCTACCACGTTTGTCTGCCCCTCCCCCCCCCCACGCAGGTTCCTGCTGTGCGGTCAGGACGTGACCGGGGCCGCCCACCTCTTGGGGCCGGGTCGTCGGGGCAGCCTGGCGTCCCTCAACCTGGCCAGCGCCGGGATCACCCTCGGGGGGGCCGATGTGGCCGGGTCGGGGTCCGGGTCCGGCCCCCCCAGCCTGGAGATCACACCGGCCGCTGGCAGCCGAGCTATCCAGGTAGGTGGAGTGGGGCGTGAGCTGGAGTGGGAGGGGATAGAGCTACGGGGAAACAGGAGAGAGGGGGGAGGGGGGGGGGCGCTGGAGAAGAGACGGAAGCTGAGGGGCAGCGTGAGGGGAGGGGGGGGGGGGAGGGAGGGGGAGCGGCAGAGTTGTACCGGAGGGTAGGGGGTAGGGGGAGCGGGAGGCTAACGTTGTGTCTCGTTGTGTGCAGACTATGGGTTCAGGGCTAACGTTGTGTGTCTTGTTGTGTGCAGACGATGGGTTCAGGGCTAACGTTGTGTGTCTTGTTGTGTGCAGACGATGTGTCCAGGGCTAACGTTGTGTGTCGTTGTGTGCAGACGATGGGTTCAGGGCTAACGTTGTGTGTCGTTGTGTGCAGACGATGGGTCCAGGGCTAACGTTGTGTCTTGTTGTGTGCAGACGATGGGTCCAGGGCTAACGTTGTGTGTCGTTGTGTGCAGACGATGGGTCCAGGGCTAACGTTGTGTGTCGTTGTGTGCAGACGATGGGTCCAGGGCTAACGTTGTGTGTCGTTGTGTGCAGACGATGGGTGTAGGGCTAACATTGTGTGTCGTTGTGTGCAGACGATGTGTCCAGGGCTAACGTTGTGTGTCGTTGTGTGCAGACGATGGGTCCAGGGCTAACGTGTGTCGTTGTGTGCAGACGATGGGTCCATGGCTAACGTTGTGTGTCGTTGTGTGCAGACGATGGGTCCAGGGCTAACGTTGTGTGTCGTTGTGTGCAGACGATGGGTCCAGGGCTAACGTTGTGTGTTGTTGTGTGCAGACGATGGGTCCAGGGCTAACATTGTGTGTCGTTGTGTGCAGACGATGTGTCCATGGCTAACGTTGTTAGTCGTTGTGTGCAGACGATGGGTCCAGGGCTAACGTTGTGTGTCGTTGTGTGCAGACGATGTGTCCAGGGCTAACGTTGTGTGTCATTGTGTGCACACAATGTGTCCAGGGCTAACGTTGTGTGTCGTTGTGTGCAGACGATGGGTCCAGGGCTAACGTTGTGTGTCGTTGTGTGCAGACGATGGGTCCAGGGCTAACGTTGTGTGTCGTTGTGTGCAGACGATGTGTCCAGGGCTAACGTTGTGTGTCATTGTGTGCACACAATGTGTCCAGGGCTAACGTTGTGTGTCGTTGTGTGCAGACGATGGGTCCAGGGCTAACGTTGTGTGTCGTTGTGTGCAGACGATGGGTCCAGGGCTAACGTTGTGTGTCGTTGTGTGCACACGATGTGTCCAGGGCTAACGTTGTGTGTCGTTGTGTGCAGACGATGGGTCCAGGGCTAACGTTGTGTGTCGTTGTGTGCAGACGATGGGTCCAGGGCTAACGTTGTGTCTTGTGTGCAGACGTTGGCTCCAGGGCTAACGTTGTGTGTCGTTGTGTGCAGACGATGGGTCCAGGGCTAACATTGTGTGTCGTGGGCAGACGATGGGTCCATGGCTAACGTTGTGTGTCGTTGTGTGCAGACGATGGGTCCAGGGCTAACGTTGTGTGTCGTGGGCAGACGATGGGTCCATGGCTAACGTTGTGTGTCGTGGGCAAACGATGGGTCCATGGCTAACGTTGTGTGTCGTTGTGTGCAGACGATGGGTCCATGGCTAACGTTGTGTGTCGTTGTGTGCAGACGATGGGTCCAGGGCTAACGTTGTGTGTCGTTGTGTGCAGACGATGGGTCCAGGGCTAACGTTGTGTGTCGTTGTGTGCAGACGATGGGTCCATGGCTAACGTTGTGTGTCGTTGTGTGCAGACGATGGGTCCAGGGCTAACGTTGTGTGTCGTTGTGTGCAAACGATGGGTCCAGGGCTAACGTTGTGTGTCGTTGTGTGCACACGATGGGTCCAGGGCTAACGTTGTGTGTCGTTGTGTGCAGACGATGAGTCCAGGCTAACGTTGTGTCGTTGTGTGCAGACGATGGGTCCAGGGCTAACGTTGTGTGTCGTTGTGTGCAGACGATGGGTCCAGGGCTAACGTTGTGTGTCGCGTTGTATGCAGACGATTGGTCCTGCGTTGTGTGTCGTTGTGTGCAGACGGCGGGTCCAGGGCTAACGTTGTGTGTCGTTGTTTGCAGACGATGTGTCGAGGGCTAACGTTGTGTGTCGTGGGCAGACGATGGGTCCAGGGCTAACGTTGTGTGTCGTTGTGTGCAGACGATGGGTCCAGGACTAACGTTGTGTGTCGTGTGCAGACGATGGGTCCAGGGCTAACGTTGTGTGTCGTGGGCAGACGATGGGTCCAGGGCTAACGTTGTGTGTCGTTGTTTGCAGACGATGTGTCCAGGGCTAACGTTGTGTCTCGTGGGCAGACGATGGGTCCAGTGCTAACGTTGTGTTTTGTTATGTGCAGACGATGGGTCCAGGAGTAACGTTGTGTGTCGTTGTGTGCGGACGATGTGTCCAGGGCTAACGTTGTGTGTCGTGTGCAGACGATGTGTCCAGGGCTAACGTTGTGTGTCGTTGTGTGCAGACGATGTGTCCAGGGCTAACGTTGTGTGTCGTTGTGTGCAGACGATGGGTCCAGGGCTAACGTGTGTCGTTGTGTGCGGACGATGGGTCCATGGCTAACGTTGTGTGTCGTTGTGTGCAGACGATGGGTCCAGGGCTAACGTTGTGTGTCGTTGTGTGCAGACGATGGGTCCAGGGCTAACGTTGTGTGTTGTTGTGTGCAGACGATGGGTCCAGGGCTAACATTGTGTGTCGTTGTGTGCAGACGATGTGTCCATGGCTAACGTTGTTAGTCGTTGTGTGCAGACGATGGGTCCATGGCTAACGTTGTGTGTCGTTGTGTGCAGACGATGGGTGCAGGGCTAACGTTGTGTCGTTGTGTGCAGACGATGTGTCCAGGGCTAACGTTGTGTGTCGTTGTATGCACACAATGTGTCCAGGGCTAACGTTGTGTGTCGTTGTGTGCAGACGATGGGTCCAGGGCTAACGTTGTGTGTCGTTGTGTGCAGACGATGGGTCCAGGGCTAACGTTGTGTGTCGTTGTGTGCAGACGATGTGTCCAGGGCTAACGTTGGGTGTCGTTGTGTGCAGACGATGGGTCCAGGGCTAACGTTGTGTGTCGTTGTGTGCAGACGATGGGTCCAGGGCTAACGTTGTGTGTCGTTGTGTGCAGACGATGGGTCCAGGGCTAACGTTGTGTGATGTTGTGTGCAAACGATGGGTCCAGGGCTAACATTGTGTCTCGTTGTGTGCAGACGATGTGTCCATGGCTAACGTTGTGTGTCGTGGTGTGCAGACGATGGGTCCAGGGCTAACGTTGTGTGTCGTTGTGTGCAGACGATGGGTCCAGGGCTAACGTTGTGTGTCGTTGTGTGCAGACGATGGGTCCAGGGCTAACGTTGTGTGTCGTTGTGTGCAGACGATGGGTCCAGGGCTAACGTTGTGTCTTGTGTGCAGACGTTGGCTCCAGGGCTAACGTTGTGTGTCGTTGTGTGCAGACGATGGGTCCAGGGCTAACATTGTGTGTCGTGGGCAGACGATGGGTCCATGGCTAACGTTGTGTGTCGTTGTGTGCAGACGATGGGTCCAGGGCTAACGTTGTGTGTCGTGGGCAGACGATGGGTCCATGGCTAACGTTGTGTGTCGTGGGCAGACGATGGGTCCATGGCTAACGTTGTGTGTCGTTGTGTGCAGACGATGGGTCCATGGCTAACGTTGTGTGTCGTTGTGTGCAGACGATGGGTCCAGGGCTAACGTTGTGTGTCGTTGTGTGCAGACGATGGGTCCAGGGCTAACGTTGTGTGTCGTTGTGTGCAGACGATGGGTCCATGGCTAACGTTGTGTGTCGTTGTGTGCAGACGATGGGTCCAGGGCTAACGTTGTGTGTCGTTGTGTGCAAACGATGGGTCCAGGGCTAACGTTGTGTGTCGTTGTGTGCACACGATGGGTCCAGGGCTAACGTTGTGTGTCGTTGTGTGCAGACGATGAGTCCAGGCTAACGTTGTCTCGTTGTGTGCAGACGATGGGTCCAGGGCTAACGTTGTGTGTCGTTGTGTGCAGACGATGGGTCCAGGGCTAACGTTGTGTGTCGCGTTGTATGCAGACGATTGGTCCTGCGTTGTGTGTCGTTGTGTGCAGACGGCGGGTCCAGGGCTAACGTTGTGTGTCGTTGTTTGCAGACGATGTGTCGAGGGCTAACGTTGTGTGTCGTGGGCAGACGATGGGTCCAGGGCTAACGTTGTGTGTCGTTGTGTGCAGACGATGGGTCCAGGACTAACGTTGTGTGTCGTGTGCAGACGATGGGTCCAGGGCTAACGTTGTGTGTCGTGGGCAGACGATGGGTCCAGGGCTAACGTTGTGTGTCGTTGTTTGCAGACGATGTGTCCAGGGCTAACGTTGTGTCTCGTGGGCAGACGATGGGTCCAGTGCTAACGTTGTGTTTTGTTATGTGCAGACGATGGGTCCAGGAGTAACGTTGTGTGTCGTTGTGTGCGGACGATGTGTCCAGGGCTAACGTTGTGTGTCGTGTGCAGACGATGTGTCCAGGGCTAACGTTGTGTGTCGTTGTGTGCAGACGATGTGTCCAGGGCTAACGTTGTGTGTCGTTGTGTGCAGACGATGGGTCCAGGGCTAACGTGTGTCGTTGTGTGCGGACGATGGGTCCATGGCTAACGTTGTGTGTCGTTGTGTGCAGACGATGGGTCCAGGGCTAACGTTGTGTGTCGTTGTGTGCAGACGATGGGTCCAGGGCTAACGTTGTGTGTTGTTGTGTGCAGACGATGGGTCCAGGGCTAACATTGTGTGTCGTTGTGTGCAGACGATGTGTCCATGGCTAACGTTGTTAGTCGTTGTGTGCAGACGATGGGTCCATGGCTAACGTTGTGTGTCGTTGTGTGCAGACGATGGGTGCAGGGCTAACGTTGTGTCGTTGTGTGCAGACGATGTGTCCAGGGCTAACGTTGTGTGTCGTTGTATGCACACAATGTGTCCAGGGCTAACGTTGTGTGTCGTTGTGTGCAGACGATGGGTCCAGGGCTAACGTTGTGTGTCGTTGTGTGCAAACGATGGGTCCAGGGCTAACGTTGTGTGTCGTTGTGTGCAGACGATGTGTCCAGGGCTAACGTTTGGTGTCGTTGTGTGCAGACGATGGGTCCAGGGCTAACGTTGTGTGTCGTTGTGTGCAGACGATGGGTCCAGGGCTAACGTTGTGTGTCGTTGTGTGCAGACGATGGGTCCAGGGCTAACGTTGTGTGATGTTGTGTGCAAACGATGGGTCCAGGGCTAACATTGTGTCTCGTTGTGTGCAGACGATGTGTCCATGGCTAACGTTGTGTGTCGTGGTGTGCAGACGATGGGTCCAGGGCTAACGTTGTGTGTCGTTGTGTGCAGACGATGGGTCCAGGGCTAACGTTGTGTGTCGTTGTGTGCAGACGATGGGTCCAGGGCTAACATTGTGTGTCGTTGTGTGCAGACGATGGGTCTAGGGCTAACGTTGTGTGTCGTTGTGTGCAGACGATGGGTCCAGGGCTAACGTTGTGTGTCGTTGTGTGCAGACGATGGGTCCAGGGCTAACGTTGTGTGTCGTGTGCAGACGATGGGTCCATGTCTAACGTTGTGTGTCGTTGTGTGCAGACGAGGGATCCAGGGCTAACGTTGTGTGTCGTGTGCAGACGATGGGTCCAGGGCTAACGTTGTGTGTCCTTGTGTGCAGACGATGGGTCCAGGGCTAACATTGTGTGTCGTTGTGTGCAGACGATGGGTCCAGGGCTAACGTTGTGTGTCCTTGTGTGCAGACGATGGGTCCAGGGCTAACATTGTGTGTCGTTGTGTGCAGACGATGTGTCCAGGGCTAACATTGTGTGTCGTTGTGTGCAGACGATGGGTCCTGGGCTAACATTGTGTGTCGTTGTGTGCAGACGATGGGTCCAGGGCTAACGTTGTGTGTCGTGTGCAGACGATGGGTCCATGTCTAACGTTGTGTGTCGTTGTGTGCAGACGATGGGTCCAGGGCTAACGTTGTGTGTCGTGTGCAGACGATGGGTCCAGGGCTAACGTTGTGTGTCGTTGTGTGCAGACGATGGGTCCAGGGCTAACATTGTGTGTCGTTGTGTGCAGACGATGGGTCCAGGGCTAACGTTGTGTGTCCTTGTGTGCAGACGATGGGTCCAGGGCTAACATTGTGTGTCGTTGTGTGCAGACGATGTGTCCAGGGCTAACATTGTGTGTCGTTGTGTGCAGACGATGGGTCCTGGGCTAACATTGTGTGTCGTTGTGTGCAGACGATGTGTCCATGGCTAACGTTGTGTGTCGATGTGTGCAGCCGATGGGTCCAGGGCTAACGTTGTGTCGTTGTGTGCAGACGATGTGTCCAGGGCTAACGTTGTGTGTCGTTGTGTGCAGACGATGGGTCCAGGGCTAACGTTGTGTGTCGTTGTGTGCAGACGATGGGTCCAGGGCTAACGTTGTGTGTCGTTGTGTGCACACGATGTGTCCAGGGCTAACGTTGTGTGTCGTTGTGTGCAGACGATGGGTCCAGGGCTAACGTTGTGTGTCGTTGTGTGCAGACGATGGGTCCATGGCTAACGTTGTGTGTCGTTGTGTGCAGACGATGGGTCCAGGGCTAACGTTGTGTGTCGTTGTGTGCAGACGATGGGTCCAGGGCTAACGTTGTGTGTCGTTGTGTGCAGACGATGGGTCCAGGGCTAACGTTGTGTGTCGTTGTGTGCAGACGATGGGTCCAGGGCTAACATTGTGTGTCGTTGTGTGCTGACGATGTGTCCAGGGCTAACGTTGTGTGTCGTTGTGTGCAGACGATGGGTCCTGGGCTAACATTGTATGTCGTTGTGTGCAGACGATGTGTCCATGGCTAACGTTGTGTGTCGTTGTGTGCAGACGATGGGTCCAGGGCTAACGTTGTGTCGTTGTGTGCAGACGATGGGTCCAGGGCTAACGTTGTGTGTCGTTGTGTGCAGACGATGTGTCCAGGGCTAACGTTGTGTGTCGTTGTGTGCAGACGATGGGTCCAGGGCTAACGTTGTGTGTCGTTGTGTGCAGACGATGTGTCCAGGGCTAACGTTGTGTGTCATTGTGTGCAGACGATGGGTCCAGGGCTAACGTTGTGTGTCGTTGTGTGCAGCCGATGGGTCCATGGCTAACGTTGTGTGTCGTTGTGTGCAGACGATGGGTCCAGGGCTAACGTTGTGTCTCGTGTGCAGACGATGGGTCCATGGCTAACGTTGTGTGTCGTTGTGTGCAGACGATGGGTCCAGGGCTAACGTTGTGTGTCGTTGTGTGCAGACGATGGGTCCAGGGCTAACGTTGTGTGTCGTTGTGTGCAGACGATGGGTCCAGGGCTAACATTGTGTGTCGTTGTGTGCAGACGATGTGTCCATGGCTAACGTTGTGTGTCGTTGTGTGCAGACGATGGTTCCAGGGCTAACATTGTGTGTCGTTGTGTGCAGACGATGGGTCCAGGGCTAACGTTGTGTGTCGTTGTGTGCAGACGATGGGTCCATGGCTAACGTTGTGTGTCGTTGTGTGCAGACGATGGGTCCAGGGCTAACGTGTGTCGTTGTGTGCAGACGATGGGTCCAGGGCTAACGTTGTGTGTCGTTGTGTGCAGACGATGGGTCCAGGGCTAACGTAGTGTGTCGTTGTGTGCAGACGATGGGTCCAGGGCTAACATTGTGTGTCGTTGTGTGCAGACGATGTGTCCAGGGCTAACGTTGTGTGTCGTTGTGTGCAGACGATGGATCCTGGGCTAACATTGTGTGTCGTTGTGTGCAGACGATGTGTCCATGGCTAACGTTGTGTGTCGTGTGCAGACGATGGGTCCAGGACTAACGTTGTGTCGTTGTGTGCAGACGATGTGTCCAGGGCTAACGTTGTGTGTCGTTGTGTGCAGACGATGTGTCCAGGGCTAACGTTGTGTGTCGTTGTGTGCAGACGATGGGTCCAGGGCTAACGTTGTGTGTCGTTGTGTGCACACGATGTGTCCAGGGCTAACGTTGTGTGTCGTTGTGTGCAGACGATGGGTCCAGGGCTAACGTTGTGTGTCGTTGTGTGCAGACGATAGGTCCAGGTCTAACGTTGTGTCGTTGTGTGCAGACGATGGGTCCAGGGCTAACGTTGTGTGTCGTTGTGTGCAGTCGATGTGTCCGGGGCTAACGTTGTGTGTCGTTGTGTGCAGACGATGGGTCCAGGGCTAACGTTGTGTGTCGTTGTGTGCAGACGATGGGTCCATGGCTAACGTTGTGTGTCGTTGTGTGCAGACGATGGGTCCAGGGCTAACGTTGTGTCTCGTGTGCAGACGATGGGTCCATGGCTAGCGTTGTGTGTCGTTGTGTGCAGACGATGGGTCCAGGGCTAACGTTGTGTCTCATGTGCGGACGATGGGTCCATGGCTAACATTGCGTGTCGTTGTGTGCAGACGATGGGTCCAGGGCTAACATTGTGTGTCGTTGTGTGCAGACGATGTGTCCAGGGCTAACGTTGTGTGTCGTTGTGTGCAGACGATGTGTCCAGGGCTAACGTTGTGTGTCGTTGTGTACAGACGATGTGTCCAGGGCTAACGTTGTGTTTCGTTGTGTGCAGACGAGGGATCCAGGGCTAACGTTGTGTCTCGTGTGCAGACAATGGGTCCAGAGCTAACGTTGTGTGTTGTTGTGTGCAGACGATGGGTCCAGGGCTAACGTTGTGTGTCGTTGTGTGCAGACGATGGGTCCAGGGCTAACGTTGTGTGTCGTTGTGTGCAGACGATGGGTCCAGGGCTAACGTTGTGTGTCGTTGTGTGCAGACGATGGGTCCAGGGCTAACGTTGTGTGTCGTTGTGTGCAGACGATGGGTCCAGGGCTAACGTTGTGTGTCGTTGTGTGCAGACGATGGGTCCAGGGCTAACGTTGTGTGTCGTTGTGTGCAGACGATGGGTCCAGGGCTAACGTTGTGTGTCGTTGTGTGCAGACGATGGGTCCAGGGCTAACGTTGTGTGTCGTTGTGTGCAGACGATGTGTCCAGGGCTAACGTTGTGTGTCGTTGTGTGCAGACGATGGGTCCAGGGCTAACGTTGTGTGTCGTTGTGTGCAGACGATGGGTCCAGGGCTAACGTCGTGTGTCGTTGTGTGCAGACGATGTGTCCAGGGCTAACGTTGTGTGTCGTTGTGTGCAGACGATGGGTCCAGGGCTAACGTTGTGTGTCGTTGTGTGCAGACGATGGGTCCAGGGCTAACGTTGTGTGTCGTTGTGTGCAGACGATGGGTCCAGGGCTAACGTTGTGTGTCGTTGTGTGCAGACGATGGGTCCAGGGCTAACGTTGTGTGTCGTTGTGTGCAGACGATGGGTCCAGGGCTAACGTTGTGTGTCGTTGTGTGCAGACGATGGGTCCAGGGCTAACGTTGTGTGTCGTTGTGTGCAGACGATGGGTCCAGGGCTAACGTTGTGTGTCGTTGTGTGCAGACGATGGGTCCATTGCTAACGTTGTGTGTCGTTGTGTGCAGACGATGGGTCCATGGCTAACGTTGTGTGTCATTGTGTGCAGACGATGGGTCCAGGGCTAACGTTGTGTGTCGTTGTGTGCAGACGATGGGGGTGAACGACTTCACGGAGACCGTCGCCTGCTTCATGCGGGTCGCGTGGGCAGCCGCCGCCGGCAAGCTCCCTCTGGCGAGCTCCTCACAACCCATCAAGGACAGCAGCAGTATGAGCGGCAGCGTCTTCAGCACGGGCAGCAGCAGCCGCAGCAGCACAGGTGAGCACAGGCAGCATCCGCAGCAGCACATGTGAGCACAGGCAACAGCCGTAGCCGCAGCGCGACAACTGGCTGCCCGTTCCTCAGCTAGTTGCCAAAGCCCACGTTTAGGCCGTCTGATGATATGCAAAGCTTAGTTCAAAGACCAGTAAAAAATGCCATGTAAATGAAATAATTCTTTGCGGAATATTGATGTATGTGACGCCACGTTGCCGTGGCAATGACGTGTGTGTTTGATGACGCAGGGAGCTCGACGAGCACTGGGAGTGACACGGAGAGCGCGTGCCTCCACCCCGGGGTGTGTGTCCGCCAGACCCAAGTCTCCCCCAAGGACACCAACATCGCCAAGGAGGCCCTCGAGCTGCTCGTCACCTGTCTGCTGCTCCGGAGCCCGCTCCTCGGTAAGACCACCGCGCAGCCACGTTCTACAGCCTTGTGATGTCTCCCCACAGCCACGTTCTACAGCCTTATGATGTCTCCCCACAGCCACGTTCTGCAGTCTTGTGATGTCTCCCAACAGCCACGTTCTACAGCCTTATGATGTCTCCCCACAGCCACGTTCTACAGCCCCCATGATATATCTCCTCCACAGCCACGTTCTACAGCCTTGTGATGTCTCCCCACAGCCACGTTCTGCAGCCTTGTGATGTCTCCCCACAGCCACGTTCTGCAGCCTTGTGATGTCTCCCAACAGCCACGTTCTACAGCCTTATGATGTCTCCCCACAGCCACGTTCTACAGCCCCCATGATATATCTCCTCCACATCCACGTTCTACAGCCTTGTGATGTCTCCCCACAGCCACGTTCAACAGCCTTGTGATATGTCGCCCCACAGCCACGTTCTACAGCCTTGTGATATGTCTCCCCACAGCCACGTTCTACAGCCTTGTGATATATCTCCACCACAGCCACGTTCTACAGCCTTATGATATCTCCCCACAGCCACGTTCTACAGCCTTGTGATATGTCTCCCCACAGCCACGTTCTACAGCTTTGTGATATGTCTCCCGACAATCACGTTCTACAGCCTTGTGATATGTCTCCCCACAGCCACGTTCTACAGCCTTGTGATATGTCTCCCCAGAGCCACGTTCTACAGCCTTGTGATATATCTCCCCACAGCCGCGTTCTACAGCCTTGTGATATGTCTCCTCCACAGCCACGTTCTACAGCCTTGTGATATGTCTCCCCACAGCCACGTTCTACAGCTTTGTGATATGTCTCCCGACAATCACGTTCTACAGCCTTGTGATATGTCTCCCCACAGCCACGTTCTACAGCCTTGTGATATGTCTCCCCAGAGCCACGTTCTACAGCCTTGTGATATATCTCCCCACAGCCACGTTCTACAGCCTTGTGATATGTCTCCCCACAGCCACGTTCTACAGCCTTGTGATATGTCTCCCCCACAGCCACGTTCTACAGCCTTGTGATATGTCTCCCCACAGCCACGTTCTACAGCCTTGTGATATGTCTCCCCACAGCCACGTTCTACAGCCTTGTGATATGTCTCCTCACAGCCACGTTCTACAGCCTTGTGATATATCTCCTCCACAGCCACGTTCTACAGCCTTGTGATATATCTCCTCCACAGCCACGCTCTACAGCTTTTTGATATGTCTTCGCCACAGCCACGTTCTACAGCTTTGTGATATGTCTCCTCACAGCCACGTTCTACAGCCTTGTGATATATCTCCTCCACAGCCACGTTCTACAGCCTTGTGATATATCTCCTCCACAGCCACGTTCTACAGCTTTTTGATATGTCTCCGCCACAGCCACGTTCTACAGCTTTGTGATATGTCTCCCCCACAGTCACGTTCTACAGCTTTGTGATATGTCTCCCCCACAGCCACGTTCTACAGCCTTGTGATATGTCTTCCCCACAGCCACGTTCTACAGCCTGCCGTGTGTGAGCGACTTTATCGTGGACGTGCTGGTCGGGTCCCCGCAGACCGAGATCCGAGACGTGGCGCTCGACCAGTTCTACCTGCTGAGCCAGACAGAGGTGACGCCTGGCGAGTGCGGCGGACACCAACAGATGCCGCATCACTTCGTGCTGCAGACTTTGCTCAAGGCGCGGCTTCCCTTCTGGGTATCCAGCAGCAACACCCGGGGTGCCAGCTACAGGTGTGTCGGGGGGGGGGGGGGGCAGAGGCCGTTCACGGGGGGCCAGCTACAGGTGTGTCGGGGGGTGGCAGAGGCCGTTCACGGGGGGCCAGCTACAGGTGTGTCGGGGGGTGGCAGAGGCCGTTCACGGGGTGCCAGCTACAGGTGTGTTGGGGGGTGGCAGAGGCCGTTCACGGGGGGCCAGCTACAGGTGTGTCGGGGGGTGGCAGAGGCCGTTCACGGGGTGCCAGCTACAGGTGTGTCGGGGGGTGGCAGAGGCCGTTCACGGGGGGCCAGCTACAGGTGTGTCGGGGGGGTGGGGGGCAGAGGCCGTTCACGGGGGGCCAGCTACAGGTGTGTCGGGGGGTGGCAGAGGCCGTTCACAGGGTGCCAGCTACAGGTGTGTTGGGGGGTGGGAGAGGCCGTCCACGGGGTGCCAGCTACAGGTGTGTCGGGGGGGGGGGCAGAGGCCGTTCACGGGGGGCCAGCTACAGGTGTGTCGGGGGGCGGGGGCAGAGGCAGTTCTCCCACTCACAGTAAACTAGACCAATCAGTCCTATCATATTCCTAAAGACCAGAGGCCGTATTCATAATCGCCACTTAGGCTACGTGCTAGACTTAGCGCTAAGTGGAAGATTTGTCGAGCGATTATCGGGTTCAAAATATATAAGTACACAGTAGTCACGGAAGAAGTGGATTTTCCGAATTAAGGAAGGGCTAAAATTATATTAAGAAGATTCCGTAATCATGAGCACCACCACAACGAGCTGGCGAGGCTAAGACGAAAATGCACTTTTCGTGCGTAACTTAGGAGCGGATTATGAATACGGCCCCAGGTCCTTGTTTCAGTATTGCTCACGTATGACTCACGCCTTTCATTTATTATAATAAACACATTTCGTGGACGTTGGACCAAAGATCGCTTTACGAGATTCCCTGGTTAGAAATCCGAGTGATATGAGCCAGGTTTGGTGAGTGTAGAGTGTGGATTTGGTTGTGATAGCGAGCGCAAACGAGTTCATGTCAACGTAACATGCATACATGTAGAAGATCACGTAGAAAAAACCTTAATTTTCGCCAAATCTATCTCAATTTTACCCAAGAACTTCAATTTGTGTAACAGCCCGCATGAGCGAAACGAAAAAATTTCAACGGAGATTAGTCAAAATGCTTTGTCAAGTATAATATAATATTACTAGTAACATTATCTGCGCACCGAATGGGTACCTTTATTTGTACCACGTGCCAATGTTGTTAAATGGTGCTTACATTCAAGTATCATTATATATCATGGCAATTATTGTTGTATGCCAATGACACTTTAAGTTTTATATTAATATCAATGGCATGGATCAAGTGCAAAGTGGAGTCATGCCCCCAAGTCAGGGTCACTTCTACCATCTAAAGGATGTGAGATATCTATCCTGCATGAAAATACAGACATTTCACTTTTTTCTTACTTTCAATTTAGCTTTCATCCATTTAGTGTAATTTGATTCAGGTTGAATATTATCTTAATGGTTCAATTATGGGACACTTTGATGTAATCGTTCGGGGCACATACAGTTATTCCCACTAAGTTAACATATAAAGTGTAGTATCACCCAATATACTATTGGCCCTTTGATTAGTATATTGGCTTACCATGTGGTGGTTGCATGCCAGGTCTATTAATGACCATCATGGAAGCCTACTCAATATTTCATCACTGATCACTGCAATCTCTCCCTTTATGTTTGATCTATGACTCATTAAACTCATGACTCGTAAAAATATTCACGCTTAGTTTTTCTTTATTTAAGGTTATTGAAACAGTGCAAGCACTACTTCGATCTGCGGTGTAGACTGCTGGGACATCTAACGGGTACGTGCTCACATGGACCTAGTGGGTTGTTCCCTATGCCGTATCACTGACCGCCACGGCTGGGGCGCCGTATCACTGACCGCCACGGCTGGGGCGCCGTATCACTGACCGCCAGCGGCTGGGGCGCCGTATCACTGACCGCCACGGCTGAAACGCCGTATCACTGACCGCCACGGCTGGAGCGCCGTATCACTGACCGCCAGCGGCTGGGGCGCCGTATCACTGACCGCCACGGCTGGAACGCCGTATCACTGACCGCCACGGCTGGAGCGCCGTATCACTGACCGCCAGCGGCTGGGGCGCCGTATCACTGACCACCAGCGGCTGGGGCGCCGTATCACTGACCGCCACGGCTGGGGCGCCGCCTGCCGTATCACTGACCGCCAGCGGCTGGGGCGCCGTATCACTGACCGCCACGGCTGGGGCGCCGCCTGCCGTATCACTGACCGCCACGGCTGGGGCGCCGTATCACTGACCGCCAGCGGCTGGGGCGCCGTATCAGCGACCGCCAGCGGCTGGGGCGCCGTATCACTGACCGCCACGGCTGGGGCGCCGTATCACTGACCGCCAGCGGCTGGGGCGCCGTATCACTGACCACCAGCGGCTGGGGCGCCGTATCAGCGACCGCCAGCGGCTGGGGCGCCGTATCACTGACCGCCACGGCTGGGGCGCCGTATCACTGACCGCCACGGCTGGGGCGCCGCCTGCCGTATCACTGACCGCCAGCGGTTGGGGCGCCGTATCACTGACCGCCACGGCTGGGGCGCCGCCTGCCGTATCACTGACCGCCACGGCTGGGGCGCTGTATCACTGACCGCCACGGCTGGGGCGCCGTATCACTGACCGCCACGGCTAGGGCGCTGTATCACTGACCGCCACGGCTGGGGCTCCGTATCACTGACCGCCACGGCTGGGGCGCCGTATCACTGACCGCCACGGCTAGGGCGCTGTATCACTGACCGCCACGGCTGGGGCGCTGTATCACTGACCGCCACGGCTGGGGCGCCGTATCACTGACCGCCACGGCTGGGGCGCCGTATCACTGACCGCCAGCGGCTGGGGCGCCGTATCACTGACCGCCACGGCTAGGGCGCTGTATCACTGATCGCCACGGCTGGGGCGCCGTATCACTGACCGCCACGGCTGGGGCGCCGTATCACTGACCGCCACGGCTAGGGCGCTGTATCACTGATCGCCACGGCTGGGGCGCCGTATCACTGACCGCCACGGCTGGGGCGCCGCCTGCCGTATCACTGACCGCCACGGCTGGGGCGCCGTATCAGTGACCGCCACGGCTGGGGCGCCGTATCACTGACCGCTACGGCTGGGGCGCCGTATCACTGACCGCCAGCGGCTGGGGCGCCGTATCACTGACCGCCACGGCTGGGGCGCCGTATCACTGACCGCCAGCGGCTGGGGCGCCGTATCACTGACCGCCACGGCTGGGGCGCCGCCTGCCGTATCACTGACCGTCACGGCTGGGGCGCCGTATCAGTGACCGCCACGGCTGGGGCGCCGTATCACTGACCGCTACGGCTGGGGCGCCGTATCACTGACCGCCAGCGGCTGGGGCGCCGTATCACTGACCGCCAGCGGCTGGGGCGCCGTATCACTGACCGCCACGGCTGGGGCGCCGCCTGCCGTATCACTGACCGCCACGGCTGGGGCGCCGTATCAGTGACCGCCACGGCTGGGGCGCCGTATCACTGACCGCTACGGCTGGGGCGCCGTATCACTGACCGCCACGGCTGGGGCGCCGTATCACTGACCGCCAGCGGCTGGGGCGCCGTATCACTGACCGCCACGACTGGGGCGCCGTATCACTGACCGCCACGGCTGGGGCGCCGTATCACTGACCGCCACGGCTGGGGCGCCGTATCACTGACCGCCAGCGGCTGGGGCGCCGTATCACTGACCGCCACGGCTGGGGCGCCGTATCACTGACCGCCACGGCTGGGGCGCCGTATCACTGACCGCCACGGCTGGGGCGCCGCCTGCCGTATCACTGACCGCCACGGCTGGGGCGCCGTATCACTGACCGCCACGGCTGGGGCGCCGCCTGCCGTATCACTGACCGCCACGGCTGGGGCGCCGTATCACTGACCGCCAGCGGCTGGGGCGCCGTATCACTGACCACCACGGCTGGGGCGCCGTATCATTGACCGCCACGGCTCGGGCGCCGTATCACTGACCGCCACGGCTGGGGCGCCGTATCACTGACCGCCACGGGTGGGGCGCTGTATCACTGACCGCCACGGCTGGGGCGCCGTATCACTGACCGCCACGGCTGGGGCGCCGTATCACTGACCGCCACGGCTGGGGCGCCGCCTGCCGTATCACTGACCGCCACGGCTGGGGCGCCGCCTCAACTGTGCTCAGCAATCAGCTGATGTGTTGCTTTCACAAAGTCTGGGTTATTGTCACCACATTGTCGCCGTGGTAACAGTCCACAAGAAACAAATATATAGCAAATATTGATTGCGCCCAAATTGCAAAATGGCGAAACAAAAAGGGCGTACATGTATTTAAGCAATATGTTCTCCGCGTCTGTAACTATCATAAATCACCTGAAATCTTTTCTCTCTTTATCCCTATCTCCCCCCCCCCCCTCTGGCTGCAGTGGCTGAGCAACAGAAGCTGCACATCCAGGTGGCCAGTATGCTGGAGGACGAGCTCGGCTGGCTGTCCAACTTCGTGCCCTCCGAGAACCCCGAGATGAAGGACACGGACAGCCTGCTGATCGCCGGCCACCTGCGGCTCATCCAGACCCTGCTCACCTGTGAGGCCGTCGACAAGCGGGATGTAGGTCAGTAGAAGGGTGGGGGGGGGGGGGGTGACCTCATCCAGACCCTGCTCACCTGTGAGGCCGTCGACAAGCGGGATGTAGGTCAATAGAGGGGTGGGGAGGGTGACCTCATCCAGACCCTGCTCACCTGTGAGGCCGTCGACAAGCGGGATGTAGGTCAGTAGAGGGGGGGGGGGGTGACCTCATCCAGATCCTGCTCACCTGTGAGGCCGTCGACAAGCGCGATGTAGGTCAGTAGAGGGGGGGGGGGGGTGACCTCATCCAGACCCTGCTCACCTGTGAGGCCGTCGACAAGCGGGATGTAGGTCAGTAGATGGGTGGGGGGGGGGTGACCTCATCCAGACCCTGCTCACCTGTGAGGCCGTCGGCAAGCGGGATGTAGGTCAGTAGAGGGGGGTGGGTGACCTCATCCAGACCCTGCTCACCTGTGAGACCGTCGACAAGCGGGATGTAGGTCAGTAGAGGGGGGGGGGTGACTTCATCCAGACCCTGCTCACCTGTGAGGCCGTCGACAAGCGGGATGTAGGTCAGTAGAGGGGTGGGGGGGGTGACCTCATCCAGACCCTGCTCACCTGTGAGGCCGTCGACAAGCGGGATGTAGGTCAGTAGAGGGGTGGGGGGGGGGTGACCTCATCCAGACCCTTCTCACCTGTGAGGCCGTCGACAAGCGGGATGTAGGTCAGTAGAGGGGTGGGGGGGGGGTGACCTTATCCAGACCCTGCTCACCTGTGAGACCGTCGACAAGCGGGATGTAGGTCAGTAGAGGGGGGGTGGTGACCTCATCCAGACCCTGCTCACCTGTGAGGCCGTCGACAAGCGGGATGTAGGTCAGTAGAGGGTGGGGGGGGGGTGACCTCATCCAGACCCTGCTCACCTGTGAGGCCGTCGACAAGCGGGATGTAGGTCAGTAGAGGGGGGGGGGGTGACCTCATCCAGACCCTGCTCACCTGTGAGACCGTCGACAAGCGGGATGTAGGTCAGTAGAGGGGGAGGGGGTGACCTCATCCAGACCCTGCTCACCTGTGAGGCCGTCGACAAGCGGGATGTAGGTCAGTAGAGGGGGGGGGGGGTGACCTCATCCAGACCCTGCTCACCTGTGAGGCCGTCGACAAGCGGGATGTAGGTCAGTAGAAGGGGGGGGGGGGTGACCTCATCCAGACCCTGCTCACCTGTGAGGCCGTCGACAAGCGGGATGTAGGTCAGTAGAGGGGGAGGGGGTGACCTCATCCAGACCCTGCTCACCTGTGAGGCCGTCGACAAGCGGGATGTAGGTCAGTAGAAGGGGGGGGGGGTGACCTCATCCAGACCCTGCTCACCTGTGAGGCCGTCGACAAGCGGGATGTAGGTCAGTAGAAGGGTGGGGGGGAGTGACCTCATCCAGACCCTGCTCACCTGTGAGGCCGTCGACAAGCGGAATGTAGGTCAGTAGAGGGGTGGGGGGGGGGGTGACCTCATCCAGACCCTGCTCACCTGTGAGGCCGTCGACAAGCGGGATGTAGGTCAGTAGAGGGGTGGGGGGGGGGGGTGACCTCATCCAGACCCTGCTCACCTGTGAGGCCGTCGACAAGCGGGATGTAGGTCAGTAGAGGGGTGGGGGGGGTGACCTCATCCAGACCCTTCTCACCTGTGAGGCCGTCGACAAGCGGGATGTAGGTCAGTAGAGGGGTGGGGGGGGTGACCTTATCCAGACCCTGCTCACCTGTGAGACCGTCGACAAGCGGGATGTAGGTCAGTAGAGGGGGGGGGGGTGACCTCATCCAGACCCTGCTCACCTGTGAGACCGTCGACAAGCGGGATGTAGGTCAGTAGAGGGTGGGGGGGTGACCTCATCCAGACCCTGCTCACCTGTGAGGCCGTCGACAAGCGGGATGTAGGTCAGTAGAGGGGGGGGGGGGTGACCTCATCCAGACCCTGCTCACCTGTGAGACCGTCGACAAGCGGGATGTAGGTCAGTAGAGGGGGGGGGTGACCTCATCCAGAACCTGCTCACCTGTGAGGCCGTCGACAAGCGGGATGTAGGTCAGTAGAGGGGAGGGGGTGACCTCATCCAGACCCTGCTCACCTGTGAGGCCGTCGACAAGCGGGATGTAGGTCAGTAGAAGGGGGGGGGGGGTGACCTCATCCAGACCCTGCTCACCTGTGAGGCCGTCGACAAGCGGGATGTAGGTCAGTAGAGGGGGAGGGGGTGACCTCATCCAGACCCTGCTCACCTGTGAGGCCGTCGACAAGCGGGATGTAGGTCAGTAGGTGGGGGGGGGGGTGACCTCATCCAGACCCTGCTCACCTGTGAGGCCGTCGACAAGCGGGATGTAGGTCAGTAGATGGGTGGGCGGGGGTGACCTCATCCAGACCCTGCTCACCTGTGAGGCCGTCGACAAGCGGAATGTAGGTCAGTAGAGGGGTGGGGGGGGGTGTGACCTCATCCAGACCCAGCTCACCTGTGAGGCCGTCGACAAGCGGGATGTAGGTCAGTAGAAGGGTGGGGGGTGACCTCATCCAGACCCTGCTCACCTGTGAGGCCGTCGACAAGCGCGATGTAGGTCAGTAGAGGGGGGGGGGTGACCTCATCCAGACCCTGCTCACCTGTGAGGCCGTCGACAAGCGGGATGTAGGTCAGTAGAGGGGGGGGGGGTGACCTCATCCAGATCCTGCTCACCTGTGAGGCCGTCGACAAGCGCGATGTAGGTCAGTAGAGGGGGGGGGGGTGACCTCATCCAGACCCTGCTCACCTGTGAGGCCGTCGACAAGCGGGATGTAGGTCAGTAGGTGGGAGGGGTGACCTCATCCAGACCCTGCTCACCTGTGAGGCCGTCGACAAGCGGGATGTAGGTCAGTAGAGGGGGGGGGGGGTGACCTCATCCAGACCCTGCTCACCTGTGAGACCGTCGACAAGCGGGATGTAGGTCAGTAGAGGGGGGGGGGGGGTGACCTCATCCAGACCCTGCTCACCTGTGAGGCCGTCGACAAGCGGGATGTAGGTCAGTAGAGGGGGGGGGGGTGACCTCATCCAGACCTGCTCACCTGTGAGGCCGTCGACAAGCGGGATGTAGGTCAGTAGAGGGGTGGGGGGGGTGACCTCATCCAGACCCTGCTCACCTGTGAGACCCTCGACAAGCGGGATGTAGGTCAGTAGAGGGGGGGGGGGGGTGACCTCATCCAGACCCTGCTCACCTGTGAGGCCGTCGACAAGCGGGATGTAGGTCGGTAGAGGGTGGGGGGGTGACCTCATCCAGACCCTGCTCACCTGTGAGGCCGTCGACAAGCGGGATGTAGGTCAGTAGAGGGGGGGGGGGTGACCTCATCCAGACCCTGCTCACCTGTGAGACCGTCGACAAGCGGGATGTAGGTCAGTAGAGGGGGAGGGGGTGACCTCATCCAGACCCTGCTCACCTGTGAGGCCGTCGACAAGCGGGATGTAGGTCAGTAGAGGGGGGGGGGGTTACCTCATCCAGACCCTGCTCACCTGTGAGGCCGTCGACAAGCGGGATGTAGGTCAGTAGAGGGGGGGGGGGTTACCTCATCCAGACCCTGCTCACCTGTGAGGCCGTCGACAAGCGGGATGTAGGTCAGTAGAAGGGGAGGGGGTGACCTCATCCAGACCCTGCTCACCTGTGAGGCCGTCGACAAGCGGGATGTAGGTCAGTAGAGGGGGGGGGGGTGACCTCATCCAGACCCTGCTCACCTGTGAGGCCGTCGACAAGCGGGATGTAGGTCAGTAGAGGGGGAGGGGGTGACCTCATCCAGACCCTGCTCACCTGTGAGCCCGTCGACAAGCGGGATGTAGGTCAGTAGAGGGTGGGGGGGTGACCTCATCCAGACCCTGCTCACCTGTGAGGCCGTCGACAAGCGGGATGTAGGTCAGTAGAAGGGGGGAGTGACCTCATCCAGGCCCTGCTCACCTGTGAGGCCGTCGACAAGCGCGATGTAGGTCAGTAGAGGGTGGGGGGGGTGACCTCATCCAGACCCTGCTCACCTGTGAGGCCGTCGACAAGCGGGATGTAGGTCAGTAGAAGGGGGGAGTGACCTCATCCAGGCCCTGCTCACCTGTGAGGCCGTCGACAAGCGCGATGTAGGTCAGTAGAGGGTGGGGGGGGTGACCTCATCCAGACCCTGCTCACCTGTGAGGCCGTCGACAAGCGGGATGTAGGTCAGTAGAGGGGGGGGGGTGACCTCATCCAGACCCTGCTCACCTGTGAGGCCGTCGACAAGCGCGATGTAGGTCAGTAGAGGGTGGGCTGGTGACCTCATCCAGACCCTGCTCACCTGTGAGGCCGTCGACAAGCGGGATGTAGGTCAGTAGAGGGGGGGGGGGGTGACCTCATCCAGACCCTGCTCACCTGTGAGACCGTCGACAAGCGGGATGTAGGTCAGTAGAGGGGGGGGGGGTGACCTCATCCAGACCCTGCTCACCTGTGAGGCCGTCGACAAGCGGAATGTAGGTCAGTAGATGGGTGGGGGGGGGGGATGACGTCATCCAGACCCTGCTCACCTGTGAGGCCGTCGACAAGCGGGATGTAGGTCAGTAGAGGCGGGGATGTGACCTCATCCAGACCCTGCTCACCTGTGAGGCCGTCGACAAGCGGTATGTAGGTCAGTAGAGGGGGGGGGGTGACCTCATCCAGACCCTGCTCACCTGTGAGGCCGTCGACAAGCGCGATGTAGGTCAGTAGAGGGTGGGGGGGTGACCTCATCCAGACCCTGCTCACCTGTGAGGCCGTCGACAAGCGGGATGTAGGTCAGTAGAGGGGGGGGTGACCTCATCCAGACCCTGCTCACCTGTGAGACCGTCGACAAGCGGGATGTAGGTCAGTAGAGGGGGGGGGGGTGACCTCATCCACACCCTGCTCACCTGTGAGACCGTCGACAAGCGGAATGTAGGTCAGTAGATGGGTGGGGGGGGGTGACGTCATCCAGACCCTGCTCACCTGTGAGGCCGTCGACAAGCGGGATGTAGGTCAGTAGAGGGGGGGGGGGTGACCTCATCCAGACCCTGCTCACCTGTGAAGCCGTCGACAAGCGGGATGTAGGTCAATAGAGGGGGGGGGGTGACCTCATCCAGACCCTGCTCACCTGTGAGGCCGTCGACAAGCGCGATGTAGGTCAGTAGAGGGTGGGGGGGTGACCTCATCCAGACCCTGCTCACCTGTGAGGCCGTCGACAAGCGGGATGTAGGTCAGTAGAGGGGGGGGGGTGACCTCATCCAGACCCTGCTCACCTGTGAGACCGTCGACAAGCGGGATGTAGGTCAGTAGAGGGGGGGGGTGACCTCATCCAGACCCTGCTCACCTGTGAGGCCGTCGACAAGCGGAATGTAGGTCAGTAGATGGGTGGGGGGGGGGGATGACGTCATCCAGACCCTGCTCACCTGTGAGGCCGTCGACAAGCGGGATGTAGGTCAGTAGAGGGGGGGGGGGGTGACCTCATCCAGACCCTGCTCACCTGTGAGGCCGTCGACAAGCGGGATGTAGGTCAGTAGAGGCGGGGGGTGACCTCATCCAGACCCTGCTCACCTGTGAGGCCGTCGACAAGCAAGATGTAGGTCAGTAGAGGGGGGGGGGGGGTGACCTCATCCAGACCCTGCTCACCTGTGAGCCCGTCGACAAGCGGGATGTAGGTCAGTAGATGGGTGGGGGGGGGGTGATCTCATCCAGACCCTGCTCACCTGTGAGGCCGTCGACAAGCGGAATGTAGGTCAGTAGATCGGTGGGGGGGGGATGACGTCATCCAGACCCTGCTCACCTGTGAGGCCGTCGACAAGCGGGATGTAGGTCAGTAGAGGGGTGGGGGGGGGGTTACCTCATCCGGACCCTGCTCACCTGTGAGGCCGTCGACAAGCGGGATGTAGGTCAGTAGATGGGTGGGGGGGGGGGTTACCTCATCCAGACCCTGCTCACCTGTGAGGCCGTCGACAAGCGGGATGTAGGTCAGTAGATGGGTGGGGGGGGGGTTACCTCATCCAGACCCTGCTCACCTGTGAGACCGTCGACAAGCGGGATGTAGGTCAGTAGAGGGGGGGGGGTGACCTCATCCAGACCCTGCTCACCTGTGAGGCCGTCGACAAGCGGGATGTAGGTCAGTAGAGGGTGGGGGGGGGGGGGTGACCTCATCCAGACCCTGCTCACCTGTGAGGCCGTCGACAAGCGGGATGTAGGTCAGTAGAGGGGGGGGTGACCTCATCCAGACCCTGCTCACCTGTGAGGCCGTCGACAAGCGGGATGTAGGTCAGTAGAGGGGGAGGGGGTGACCTCATCCAGACCCTGCTCACCTGTGAGGCCGTCGACAAGCGGGATGTAGGTCAGTAGAGGCGGGGGGTGACCTCATCCAGACCCTGCTCACCTGTGAGGCCGTCGACAAGCGGGATGTAGGTCAGTAGAGGGGGGGGGGTGACCTCATCCAGACCCTGCTCACCTGTGAGACCGTCGACAAGCGGAATGTAGGTCAGTAGATGGGTGAACAGAAAAAAAAAGGAATCCAGGCCCTGCTCGGGTGTTCGTGCATACTGTTGCCATGGCATGCGTCTGACTGCGAGATATCGTTTTACTTGCAGGTAAACAGGTTATTCAGGAGCTGCTGCATGACTTCCTGTTTCCGGCCGCCAACCTGATCCGGGGAACCTGTGACCGCAACAGTCTGGACACCACGATCCTGAACTACATGCCCAAGTGAGTCCCCACCCCCAGTCACGCGCCTGCGCACTGAGGTCACGTCTTTGTCCTCTGCCGCCTGCTGACCTCTAGATCGCTGTCCTACTGGCCGGGAGTTTTATAACAGAAATATTAGGTATTCGCTTAAATTTGTTGTTGCATGTGGCCATAGTTGATAGCCTCCGCGCACACTGTATGGTCTATTACGTCCAAGGTTGCACTGTATGGTCTATTAAGTCCATGGTTACACTGTATGGTCTATTAATTCCATGGTTACACTGTATGGTCTCTTACGTCCATGGTTACACTGTATGGTCTATTAAGTCCATGGTTGCACTGTATGGTCTATCAAGTCCATGATTGCACTGCATGGTCTATTAAGTCCATGGTTACACTGTTTGGTCTATTAAGTCTATGGTTACACTGTATGGTCTATTAAGTCCATGGTTACACTGTGGTATATTACGTACATAGTTATACTGTATGGTCTATTACGTCCATGGTTACACTGTATAGTCTATTAAGTCCATGGTTGCACTGTATGGTCTATTAAGTCCATGGTTACGCTATATGATCTATTAAGTCTGTGGGTACGCTGTATGATTTATTAAGTCCAGGGTTACACTGTATTGTCTATTCAGTCTATGGTTACGCTGTATGGTCTATTAAGTCCGTGGTTACGCTATGATCTATTAACTCCATGGTTACGATGTATGGTCTATTTAGTATGGTTACACTGTGTGATCTTATAAGTCTATGGTTACACTGTATGTTCTATTAAGTCCGTGGTTACACTATGCTTCTAGGTGCTTGGACACGGAGTCGCGTATCGCGGCATACGGACTGCTTGTGGAGCTGGCGGACGGTTGCCCTGACAACCTGAAGGAGATCTGCCAGGAGATGATTGCCATGCACCACCAGGCTCACCCCGAGACGGCCACACAGTGGGAGGTAGGACAGCAGCGTGTGGCACACTGGGGGTTTATAGGCAGCCAGTCATTATCACCACCAGGCTCACCCCGAGACGGCCACACAGTGGGAGGTAGGACACTAGCGTGTGGCACACTGGGGGTCTATAGGCAGCCAGTCATTATCACCACCAGGCTGACCCCGAGACGGCCACACAGTGGGAGGTAGGACACCAGCGTGTGGCACACTGGGGGTCTATAGGCAGCCAGTCATTATCACCACCAGGCTCACCCCGAGACGGCCACACAGTGGGAGGTAGGACACCAGCGTGTGGCACACTGGGGGTCTATAGGCAGCCAGTCATTATCACCACCAGGCTCACCCCGAGACGGCCACACAGTGCGAGGTAGGACACCAGCGTGTGGCACACTGGGGGTCTATAGGCAGCCAGTCATTATCACCACCAGGCTCACCCCGAGACGGCCACACAGTGGGAGGTAGGACACTAGCGTGTGGCACACTGGGGGTCTATAGGCAGCCAGTCATTATCACCACCAGGCTCACCCCGAGACGGCCACACAGTGGGAGGTAGGACAGCAGCGTGTGGCACACTGGGGGTCTAAAGGCAGCCCGTCATTATCACCACCAGGCTCACCTCGAGACGGCCACACAGTGGGAGGTAGGACACCAGCTTGTGGCACACTGGGGGTCTATAGGCAGCCAGTCATTATCACCACCAGGCTCACCCCGGGACGGCCACACAGTGGGAGGTAGGACACCAGTGTGTGGCACACTGGGGGTCTATAGGCAGCCAATCATTATCACCACCAAGCTCACCCCGAGACGGCCACACAGTGGGAGGTAGGGCACCAGCGTGTAGCACACTGGGGGTATATAGGCAGCCAGTCATTATCACCACCAAGCTCACCCCGAGACGGCCACACAGTGGGAGGTAGGACACCAGCGTGTAGCACACTGGGGGTCTATAGGCAGCCCGTCATTATCACCACCAGGCTCACCCCGAGACGGCCACACAGTGGGAGGTAGGACACCAGCGTGTGGCACACTGGGGGTCTATAGGCAGCCAGTCATTATCACCACCAGGCTCACCCCGAGACGGCCACACAGCGGGAGGTAGGACACCAGCGTGTGGCACACTGGGGGTCTATAGGCAGCCAGTCATTATCACCACCAGGCTGACCCCGAGACGGCCACACAGTGGGAGGTAGGACACCAGCGTGTGGCACACTGGGGGTCTATAGGCAGCCGGTCATTATCACCACCAGGCTGACCCCGAGACGGCCACACAGTGGGAGGTAGGACACTAGCGTGTAGCACACTGGGGGTCTATAGGCAGCCAGTCATTATCACCACCAGGCTCACCCCGAGACGGCCACACAGTGGGAGGTAGGACACCAGCGTGTGGCACACTGGGGGTCTATAGGCAGCCAGTCATTATCACCACCAGGCTCACCCCGAGACGGCCACACAGTGGGAGGTAGGACACCAGCGTGTAGCACACTGGGGGTCTATAGGCAGCCAGTCATTATCACCACCAGGCTCACCCCGAGACGACCACACAGTGGGAGGTAGGACACCAGCGTGTGGCACACTGGGGTTCTATAGGCAGCCAGTCATTATCACCACCAGGCTCACCCCGAGACGACCACACAGTGGGAGGTAGGACACCAGCGTGTGGCACACTGGGGGTCTATAGGCAGCCAGTCATTATCACCACCAGGCTCACCCCGAGACGGCCACACAGTGCGAGGTAGGACACCAGCGTGTGGCACACTGGGGGTCTATAGGCAGCCAGTCATTATCACCACCAGGCTCACCCCGAGACGGCCACACAGTGGGAGGTAGGACACCAGCGTGTGGCACACTGGGGGTCTATTGGCAGCCCGTCATTATCACCACCAGGCTCACCCCGAGACGGCCACACAGTGCGAGGTAGGACACCAGCGTGTGGCACACTGGGGGTCTATAGGCAGCCAGTCATTATCACCACCAGGCTCACCCCGAGACGGCCACACAGTGGGAGGTAGGACACCAGCGTGTGGCACACTGGGGGTCTATAGGCAGCCCGTCATTATCACCACCAGGCTCACCCCGAGACGACCACACAGTGGGAGGTAGGACACCAGCGTGTGGCACACTGGGGGTCTATAGGCAGCCAGTCATTATGACCACCAGGCTCACCCCGAGACGGCCACACAGTGCGAGGTAGGACACCAGCGTGTAGCACACTGGGGGTCTATAGGCAGCCAGTCATTATCACCACCAGGCTCACCCCGAGACGGCCACACAGTGGGAGGTAGGACACCAGCGTGTGGCACACTGGGGGTCTATAGGCAGCCAGTCATTGTCACCACCAGGCTCACCCCGAGACGACCACACAGTGGGAGGTAGGACACCAGCGTGTGGCACACTGGGGGTCTATAGGCAGCCAGTCATTATCACCACCAGGCTCACCCCGAGACGACCACACAGTGGGAGGTAGGACACCAGCGTGTGGCACACTGGGGGTCTATAGGCAGCCAGTCATTATCACCACCAGGCTCACCCCGAGACGGCCACACAGTGGGAGGTAGGACACCAGCGTGTGGCACACTGGGGGTCTATAGGCAGCCAGTCATTATCACCACCAGGCTCACCCCGAGACGGCCACACAGTGGGAGGTAGGACACCAGCGTGTGGCACACTGGGGGTCTATAGGCAGCCAGTCATTATCACCACCAGGCTCACCCCGAGACGGCCACACAGTGCGAGGTAGGACACCAGCGTGTGGCACACTGGGGGTCTATAGGCAGCCAGTCATTATCACCACCAGGCTGACCCCGAGACGGCCACACAGTGGGAGGTAGGACACCAGCGTGTAGCACACTGGGGGTCTATAGGCAGCCAGTCATTATCACCACCAGGCTCACCCCGAGACGGCCACACAGTGGGAGGTAGGACACCAGCGTGTGGCACACTGGGGGTCTATAGGCAGCCAGTCATTATCACCACCAGGCTCACCCCGAGACGGCCACACAGTGGGAGGTAGGACACCAGCGTGTAGCACACTGGGGGTCTATAGGCAGCCAGTCATTATCACCACCAGGCTGACCCCGAGACGGCCACACAGTGGGAGGTAGGACACCAGCGTGTGGCACACTGGGGGTCTATAGGCAGCCAGTCATTATCACCACCAGGCTGACCCCGAGACGGCCACACAGTGGGAGGTAGGACACTAGCGTGTAGCACACTGGGGGTCTATAGGCAGCCAGTCATTATCACCACCAGGCTGACCACGAGACGGCCACACAGCTGGAGGTAGGACACGAGCGTGTGGCACACTGGGGTTCTATAGGCAGCCAGTCATTATCACCACCAGGCTCACCCCGAGACGGCCACACAGTGGGAGGTAGGACACCAGCGTGTAGCACACTGGGGGTCTATAGGCAGCCAGTCATTATCACCACCAGGCTCACCCCGAGACGGCCACACAGTGGGAGGTAGGACACCAGCGTGTGGCACACTGGGGTTCTATAGGCAGCCAGTCATTATCACCACCAGGCTCACCCCGAGACGGCCACACAGTGGGAGGTAGGACACCAGCGTGTGGCACACTGGGGTTCTATAGGCAGCCAGTCATTATCACCACCAGGCTCACCCCGAGACGGCCACACAGTGGGAGGTAGGACACCAGCATGTGGCACACTGGGGGTCTATAGGCAGCCAGTCATTATCACCACCAGGCTCACCCCGAGACGGCCACACAGTGGGAGGTAGGACACCAGCATGTGGCACACTGGGGTTCTATAGGCAGCCAGTCATTATCACCACCAGGCTCACCCCGAGACGGCCACACAGTGGGAGGTAGGACACCAGCATGTGGCACACTGGGGGTCTATAGGCAGCCAGTCATTATCACCACCAGGCTCACCCCGAGACGGCCACACAGTGGGAGGTAGGACACCAGCATGTGGCACACTGGGGTTCTATAGGCAGCCAGTCATTATCACCACCAGGCTCACCCCGAGACGGCCACACAGTGGGAGGTAGGACACCAGCGTGTGGCACACTGGGGTTCTATAGGCAGCCAGTCATTATCACCACCAGGCTCACCCCGAGACGGCCACACAGTGGGAGGTAGGACACCAGCATGTGGCACACTGGGGGTCTATAGGCAGCCAGTCATTATCACCACCAGGCTCACCCCGAGACGGCCACACAGTGGGAGGTAGGGCACCAGCGTGTAGTACACTGGGGGTCTATAGGCAGCCAGTCATTATCACCACCAGGCTCACCCCGAAACGGCCACACAGTGGGAGGTAGGACACCAGCGTGTAGCACACTGGGGGTCTATAGGCAGCCAGTCATTATCACCACCAGGCTCACCCCGAGACGGCCACACAGTGGGAGGTAGGACACCAGCGTGTGGCACACTGGGGGTCTATAGGCAGCCAGTCATTATCACCACCAGGCTGACCCCGAGACGGCCACACAGTGGGAGGTAGGACACCAGCGTGTAGCACACTGGGGGTCTATAGGCAGCCAGTCATTATCACCACCAGGCTCACCCCGAGACGGCCACACAGTGGGAGGTAGGACACCAGCGTGTGGCACACTGGGGGTCTATAGGCAGCCAGTCATTATCACCACCAGGCTCACCCCGAGACGGCCACACAGTGGGAGGTAGGACACTAGCGTGTAGCACACTGGGGGTCTATAGGCAGCCAGTCATTATCACCACCAGGCTGACCACGAGACGGCCACACAGTGGGAGGTAGGGCACGAGCGTGTGGCACACTGGGGTTCTATAGGCAGCCAGTCATTATCACCACCAGGCTCACCCCGAGACGGCCACACAGTGGGAGGTAGGACACCAGCATGTGGCACACTGGGGGTCTATAGGCAGCCAGTCATTATCACCACCAGGCGCACTCCGAGACGGCCACACAGTGGGAGGTAGGGCACCAGCGTGTAGTACACTGGGGGTCTATAGGCAGCCAGTCATTATCACCACCAAGCTCACCCCGAGACGGCCACACAGTGGGAGGTAGGACACCAGCGTGTGGCACACTGGGGGTCTATAGGCAGCCCGTCATTATCACCACCAGGCTCACCCCGAGACGGCCACACAGTGGGAGGTAGGACACCAGCGTGTAGCACACTGGGGGTCTATAGGCAGCCAGTCATTATCACCACCAAGCTCACCCCGAGACGGCCACACAGTGGGAGGTAGGACACCAGCGTGTGGCACACTGGGGGTCTATAGGCAGCCAGTCATTATCACCACCAGGCTCACCCCGAGACGACCACACAGTGGGAGGTAGGACACCAGCGTGTGGCACACTGGGGGTCTATAGGCAGCCAGTCATTATCACCACCAGGCTGATCCCGAGACGGCCACACAGTGGGAGGTAGGACACCAGCGTGTAGCACACTGGGGGTCTATAGGCAGCCAGTCATTATCACCACCAGGCTCACCCCGAGACGGCCACACAGTGGGAGGTAGGACACCAGCGTGTAGCATACTGGGGGTCTATAGGCAGCCAGTCATTATCACCACCAAGCTCACCCCGAGACGGCCACACGGTGGGAGGTAGGACACCAGCGTGTAGCACACTGGGGGTCTATAGGCAGCCAGTCATTATCACCACCAGGCTCACCGCGAGACGACCACACAGTGGGAGGTAGGACACCAGCGTGTGGCACACTGGGGGTCTATAGGCAGCCAGTCATTATCACCACCAGGCTCACCCCGAGACGGCCACACAGTGGGAGGTAGGACACCAGCGTGTGGCACACTGGGGGTCTATAGGCAGCCAGTCATTATCACCACCAGGCTCACCCCGAGACGGCCACACAGTGGGAGGTAGGACACTAGCGTGTGGCACACTGGGGGTCTATAGGCAGCCAGTCATTATCACCACCAGGCTCACCCCGAGACGGCCACACAGTGGGAGGTAGGACAGCAGCGTGTGGCACACTGGGGGTCTATAGGCAGCCAATCATTATCACCACCAAGCTCACCCCGAGACGGCCACACAGTGGGAGGTAGGGCACCAGCGTGTAGCACACTGGGGGTCTATAGGCAGCCCGTCATTATCACCACCAGGCTCACCCCGAGACGGCCACACAGTGGGAGGTAGGACACCAGCGTGTAGCACACTGGGGGTCTATAGGCAGCCCGTCATTATCACCACCAGGCTCACCCCGAGACGGCCACACAGTGGGAGGTAGGACACCAGCGTGTGGCACACTGGGGGTCTATAGGCAGCCAGTCATTATCACCACCAGGCTGACCCCGAGACGGCCACACAGTGGGAGGTAGGACACCAGCGTGTAGCACACTGGGGGTCTATAGGCAGCCAGTCATTATCACCACCAGGCTCACCCCGAGACGGCCACACAGTGGGAGGTAGGACACCAGCGTGTGGCACACTGGGGGTCTATAGGCAGCCAGTCATTATCACCACCAGGCTCACCCCGAGACGACCACACAGTGGGAGGTAGGACACCAGCGTGTGGCACACTGGGGGTCTATAGGCAGCCAGTCATTATCACCACCAGGCTCACCCCGAGACGGCCACACAGTGCGAGGTAGGACACCAGCGTGTGGCACACTGGGGGTCTATAGGCAGCCAGTCATTATCACCACCAGGCTCACCCCGAGACGGCCACACAGTGGGAGGTAGGACACCAGCGTGTGGCACACTGGGGGTCTATAGGCAGCCCGTCATTATCACCACCAGGCTCACCCCGAGACGGCCACACAGTGCGAGGTAGGACACCAGCGTGTGGCACACTGGGGGTCTATAGGCAGCCAGTCATTATCACCACCAGGCTCACCCCGAGACGGCCACACAGTGGGAGGTAGGACACCAGCGTGTGGCACACTGGGGGTCTATAGCCAGCCCGTCATTATCACCACCAGGCTCACCCCGAGACGACCACACAGTGGGAGGTAGGACACCAGCGTGTGGCACACTGGGGGTCTATAGGCAGCCAGTCATTATGACCACCAAGCTCACCCCGAGACGGCCACACAGTGCGAGGTAGGACACCAGCGTGTAGCACACTGGGGGTCTATAGGCAGCCAGTCATTATCACCACCAGGCTCACCCCGAGACGGCCACACAGTGGGAGGTAGGACACCAGCGTGTGGCACACTGGGGGTCTATAGGCAGCCAGTCATTGTCACCACCAGGCTCACCCCGAGACGACCACACAGTGGGAGGTAGGACACCAGCGTGTGGCACACTGCGGGTCTATAGGCAGCCAGTCATTATCACCACCAGGCTCACCCCGAGACGGCCACACAGTGGGAGGTAGGACACCAGCATGTGGCACACTGGGGGTCTATAGGCAGCCAGTTATTATCACCACCAGGCTGACCCCGGGACGGCCACACAGTGGGAGGTAGGACACCAGCGTGTAGTACACTGGGGGTCTATAGGCAGCCAGTCATTATCACCACCAGGCTCACCCCGAGACGGCCACACAGTGGGAGGTAGGACACTAGCGTGTGGCACACTGGGGGTCTATAGGCAGCCAGTCATTATCACCACCAGGCTGACCCCGAGACGGCCACACAGTGGGAGGTAAGATACCAGCGTGTGGCACACTGGGGGTCTATAGGCAGCCAGTCATTATCACCACCAGGCTGCCCCCGAGACGGCCACACAGTGGGAGGTAGGACACCAGCGTGTAGCACACTGGGGGTCTATAGGCCGCCAGTCATTATCACCACCAAGCTCACCCCGAGACGGCCACACAGTGGGAGGTAGGACACCAGCGTGTGGCACACTGGGGTTCTATAGGCAGCCAGTCATTATCACCACCAGGCTCACCCCGAGACGACCACACAGTGGGAGGTAGGACACCAGCGTGTGGCACACTGGGGGTCTATAGGCAGCCAGTCATTATCACCACCAGGCTCACCCCGAGACGGCCACACAGTGCGAGGTAGGACACCAGCGTGTGGCACACTGGGGGTCTATAGGCAGCCAGTCATTATCACCACCAGGCTCACCCCGAGACGGCCACACAGTGGGAGGTAGGACACCAGCGTGTGGCACACTGGGGGTCTATAGGCAGCCCGTCATTATCACCACCAGGCTCACCCCGAGACGGCCACACAGTGCGAGGTAGGACACCAGCGTGTGGCACACTGGGGGTCTATAGGCAGCCAGTCATTATCACCACCAGGCTCACCCCGAGACGGCCACACAGTGGGAGGTAGGACACCAGCGTGTGGCACACTGGGGGTCTATAGGCAGCCCGTCATTATCACCACCAGGCTCACCCCGAGACGACCACACAGTGGGAGGTAGGACACCAGCGTGTGGCACACTGGGGGTCTATAGGCAGCCAGTCATTATGACCACCAGGCTCACCCCGAGACGGCCACACAGTGCGAGGTAGGACACCAGCGTGTAGCACACTGGGGGTCTATAGGCAGCCAGTCATTATCACCACCAGGCTCACCCCGAGACGGCCACACAGTGGGAGGTAGGACACCAGCGTGTGGCACACTGGGGGTCTATAGGCAGCCAGTCATTGTCACCACCAGGCTCACCCCGAGACGACCACACAGTGGGAGGTAGGACACCAGCGTGTGGCACACTGGGGGTCTATAGGCAGCCAGTCATTATCACCACCAGGCTCACCCCGAGACGACCACACAGTGGGAGGTAGGACACCAGCGTGTGGCACACTGGGGGTCTATAGGCAGCCAGTCATTATCACCACCAGGCTCACCCCGAGACGGCCACACAGTGCGAGGTAGGACACCAGCGTGTGGCACACTGGGGATCTATAGGCAGCCAGTCTTTATCACCACCAGGCTCACCCCGAGACGGCCACACAGTGGGAGGTAGGACACCAGCGTGTGGCACACTGGGGGTCTATAGGCAGCCAGTCATTATCACCACCAGGCTCACCCCGAGACGGCCACACAGTGCGAGGTAGGACACCAGCGTGTGGCACACTGGGGGTCTATAGGCAGCCAGTCATTATCACCACCAGGCTCACCCCGAGACGGCCACACAGTGGGAGGTAGGACACCAGCGTGTGGCACACTGGGGGTCTATAGGCAGCCAGTCATTATCACCACCAGGCTGACCCCGAGACGGCCACACAGTGGGAGGTAGGACACCAGCGTGTAGCACACTGGGGGTCTATAGGCAGCCAGTCATTATCACCACCAGGCTCACCCCGAGACGGCCACACAGTGGGAGGTAGGACACCAGCGTGTGGCACACTGGGGGTCTATAGGCAGCCAGTCATTATCACCACCAGGCTGACCCCGAGACGGCCACACAGTGGGAGGTAGGACACCAGCGTGTAGCACACTGGGGGTCTATAGGCAGCCAGTCATTATCACCACCAGGTTCACCCCGAGACGGCCACACAGTGGGAGGTAGGACACCAGCGTGTGGCACACTGGGGGTCTATAGGCAGCCAGTCATTATCACCACCAGGCTGACCCCGAGACGGCCACACAGTGGGAGGTAGGACACTAGCGTGTAGCACACTGGGGGTCTATAGGCAGCCAGTCATTATCACCACCAGGCTGACCACGAGACGGCCACACAGCTGGAGGTAGGACACCAGCGTGTGGCACACTGGGGGTCTATAGGCAGCCAGTCATTATCACCACCAGGTTCACCCCGAGACGGCCACACAGTGGGAGGTAGGACACCAGCGTGTGGCACACTGGGGGTCTATAGGCAGCCAGTCATTATCACCACCAGGCTGACCCCGAGACGGCCACACAGTGGGAGGTAGGACACTAGCGTGTAGCACACTGGGGGTCTATAGGCAGCCAGTCATTATCACCACCAGGCTCACCCCGAGACGGCCACACAGTGGGAGGTAGGACACCAGCATGTGGCACACTGGGGATCTATAGGCAGCCAGTCATTATCACCACCAGGCTCACCCCGAGACGGCCACACAGTGGGAGGTAGGGCACCAGCGTGTAGTACACTGGGGGTCTATAGGCAGCCAGTCATTATCACCACCAGGCTCACCCCGAAACGGCCACACAGTGGGAGGTAGGACACCAGCGTGTAGCACACTGGGGGTCTATAGGCAGCCAGTCATTATCACCACCAGGCTCACCCCGAGACGGCCACACAGTGGGAGGTAGGACACCAGCGTGTGGCACACTGGGGGTCTATAGGCAGCCAGTCATTATCACCACCAGGCTGACCCCGAGACGGCCACACAGTGGGAGGTAGGACACCAGCGTGTAGCACACTGGGGGTCTATAGGCAGCCAGTCATTATCACCACCAGGCTCACCCCGAGACGGCCACACAGTGGGAGGTAGGACACCAGCGTGTGGCACACTGGGGGTCTATAGGCAGCCAGTCATTATCACCACCAGGCTGACCCCGAGACGGCCACACAGTGGGAGGTAGGACACTAGCGTGTAGCACACTGGGGGTCCATAGGCAGCCAGTCATTATCACCACCAGGCTGACCACGAGACGGCCACACAGCTGGAGGTAGGACACGAGCGTGTGGCACACTGGGGGTCTATAGGCAGCCAGTCATTATCACCACCAGGCTCACCCCGAGACGGCCACACAGTGGGAGGTAGGACACCAGCATGTGGCACACTGGGGGTCTATAGGCAGCCAGTCATTATCACCACCAGGCGCACCCCGAGACGGCCACACAGTGGGAGGTAGGGCACCAGCGTGTAGTACACTGGGGGTCTATAGGCAGCCAGTCATTATCACCACCAAGCTCACCCCGAGACGGCCACACAGTGGGAGGTAGGACACCAGCGTGTGGCACACTGGGGGTCTATAGGCAGCCCGTCATTATCACCACCAGGCTCACCCCGAGACGGCCACACAGTGGGAGGTAGGACACCAGCGTGTAGCACACTGGGGGTCTATAGGCAGCTAGTCATTATCACCACCAAGCTCACCCCGAGACGGCCACACAGTGGGAGGTAGGACACCAGCGTGTGGCACACTGGGGGTCTATAGGCAGCCAGTCATTATCACCACCAGGCTCACCCCGAGACGGCCACACAGTGGGAGGTAGGACACCAGCGTGTAGCACACTGGGGGTCTATAGGCAGCCAGTCATTATCACCACCAAGCTCACCCCGAGACGGCCACACAGTGGGAGGTAGGACACCAGCGTGTGGCACACTGGGGGTCTATAGGCAGCCAGTCATTATCACCACCAGGCTCACCCCGAGACGGCCACACAGTGCGAGGTAGGACACCAGCGTGTGGCACACTGGGGGTCTATAGGCAGCCAGTCATTATCACCACCAGGCTCACCCCGAGACGGCCACACAGTGGGAGGTAGGACACCAGCGTGTGGCACACTGGGGGTCTATAGGCAGCCAGTCTTTATCACCACCTGGCTCACCCCGAGACGGCCACACAGTGGGAGGTAGGACACCAGCGTGTAGCACACTGGGGGTCTATAGGCAGCCAGTCATTATCACCACCAGGCTGACCCCGAGACGGCCACACAGTAGGAGGTAGGACACCAGCGTGTGGCACACTGGGGGTCTATAGGCAGCCCGTCATTATCACCACCAGGCTCACCCCGAGACGACCACACAGTGGGAGGTAGGACACCAGCGTGTGGCACACTGGGGGTCTATAGGCAGCCAGTCATTATCACCACCAGGCTGACCCCGAGACGGCCACACAGTGGGAGGTAGGACACCAGCGTGTAGCACACTGGGGGTCTATAGGCAGCCAGTCATTATCACCACCAGGCTGACCCCGAGACGGCCACACAGTGGGAGGTAGGACACCAGCGTGTGTCACACTGGGGGTCTATAGGCAGCCAGTCATTATCACCACCAGGCTCACCCCGAGACGACCACACAGTGGGAGGTAGGACACCAGCGTGTGGCACACTGGGGGTCTATAGGCAGCCCGTCATTATCACCACCAGGCTCACCCCGAGACGGCCACACAGTGGGAGGTAGGACACCAGCGTGTGGCACACTGGGGGTCTATAGGCAGCCCGTCATTATCACCACCAGGCTCACCCCGAGACGGCCACACAGTGGGAGGTAGGACACCAGCGTGTGGCACACTGGGGGTCTATAGGCAGCCAGTCATTATCACCACCAGGCTCACCCCGAGACGGCCACACAGTGGGAGGTAGGACACCAGCGTGTGGCACACTGGGGGTCTATAGGCAGCCAGTCATTATCACTACCAGGCTCATCCCGAGACGGCCACACAGTGGGAGGTAGGACGCCAGCGTGTAGGGCACTGGGGGTCTATAGGCAGCCAGTCATTATCACCACCAGGCTCACCCCGAGACGGCCACACAGTGGGAGGTAGGACACCAGCGTGTGGCGCACTGGGGGTCTATAGGCAGCCAGTCATTATCACCACCAGGCTGACCCCGAGACGGCCACACAGTGGGAGGTAGGACACCAGCGTGTGGCACACTGGGGGTCTATAAGCAGCCAGTCATTATCACCACCAGGCTCACCCCGAGACGACCACAGAGTGGAAGGTAGGACACCAGCGTGTGGCACACTGGGGGTCTATAGGCAGCCAGTCATTATCACCACCAGGCTCACCCCGAGACGGCCACACAGTCGGAGATAGGACACCAGCGTGTGGCACACTGGGGGTCTATAGGCAGCCAGTCATTATCACCACCAAGCTCACCCCGAGACGGCCACACAGTGGGAGGTAGGACGCCAGCGTGTAGCGCACTGGGGGTCTATAGGCAGCCAGTCATTATCACCACCAGGCTCACCCCGAGACGGCCACACAGTGCGAGGTAGGACACCAGCGTGTGGCACACTGGGGGTCTATAGGCAGCCAGTCATTATCACCACCAGGCTCACCCCGAGACGGCCACACAGTGGGAGGTAGGACACCAGCGTGTGGCACACTGGGGGTCTATAGGCAGCCAGTCATTATCACCACCAGGCTCACCCCGAGACGGCCACACAGTGGGAGGTAGGACACCAGCGTGTGGCACACTGGGGGTTTATAGGCAGCCAGTCATTTTCACCACCAGGCTCACCCCGAGACGGCCACACAGTGGGAGGTAGGACACTAGCGTGTGGCACACTGGGGGTCTATAGGCAGCCAGTCATTATCACCACCAGGCTCACCCCGAGACGGCCACACAGTGGGAGGTAGGACACCAGCGTGTGGCACACTGGGGGTCTATAGGCAGCCAGTCATTATCACCACCAGGCTCACCCCGAGACGGCCACACAGTGGGAGGTAGGACACCAGCGTGTAGCACACTGGGGGTCTATAGGCAGCCAGTCATTATTACCACCAGGCTCACCCCGAGACGGCCACACAGTGGGAGGTAGGACACCAGCATGTGGCACACTGGGGTTCTATAGGCAGCCAGTCATTATCACCACCAGGCTCACCCCGAGACGGCCACACAGTGGGAGGTAGGACACCAGCATGTGGCACACTGGGGGTCTATAGGCAGCCAGTCATTATCACCACCAGGCTCACCCCGAGACGGCCACACAGTGGGAGGTAGGACACCAGCATGTGGCACACTGGGGTTCTATAGGCAGCCAGTCATCATCACCACCAGGCTCACCCCGAGACGGCCACACAGTGGGAGGTAGGACACCAGCGTGTGGCACACTGGGGTTCTATAGGCAGCCAGTCATTATCACCACCAGGCTCACCCCGAGACGGCCACACAGTGGGAGGTAGGACACCAGCATGTGGCACACTGGGGGTCTATAGGCAGCCAGTCATTATCACCACCAGGCTCACCCCGAGACGGCCACACAGTGGGAGGTAGGGCACCAGCGTGTAGTACACTGGGGGTCTATAGGCAGCCAGTCATTATCACCACCAGGCTCACCCCGAAACGGCCACACAGTGGGAGGTAGGACACCAGCGTGTAGCACACTGGGGGTCTATAGGCAGCCAGTCATTATCACCACCAGGCTCACCCCGAGACGGCCACACAGTGGGAGGTAGGACACCAGCGTGTGGCACACTGGGGGTCTATAGGCAGCCAGTCATTATCACCACCAGGCTGACCCCGAGACGGCCACACAGTGGGAGGTAGGACACCAGCGTGTAGCACACTGGGGGTCTATAGGCAGCCAGTCATTATCACCACCAGGCTCACCCCGAGACGGCCACACAGTGGGAGGTAGGACACCAGCGTGTGGCACACTGGGGGTCTATAGGCAGCCAGTCATTATCACCACCAGGCTGACCCCGAGACGGCCACACAGTGGGAGGTAGGACACTAGCGTGTAGCACACTGGGGGTCTATAGGCAGCCAGTCATTATCACCACCAGGCTGACCACGAGACGGCCACACAGTGGGAGGTAGGGCACGAGCGTGTGGCACACTGGGGTTCTATAGGCAGCCAGTCATTATCACCACCAGGCTCACCCCGAGACGGCCACACAGTGGGAGGTAGGACACCAGCATGTGGCACACTGGGGGTCTATAGGCAGCCAGTCATTATCACCACCAGGCGCACTCCGAGACGGCCACACAGTGGGAGGTAGGGCACCAGCGTGTAGTACACTGGGGGTCTATAGGCAGCCAGTCATTATCACCACCAAGCTCACCCCGAGACGGCCACACAGTGGGAGGTAGGACACCAGCGTGTGGCACACTGGGGGTCTATAGGCAGCCCGTCATTATCACCACCAGGCTCACCCCGAGACGGCCACACAGTGGGAGGTAGGACACCAGCGTGTAGCACACTGGGGGTCTATAGGCAGCCAGTCATTATCACCACCAAGCTCACCCCGAGACGGCCACACAGTGGGAGGTAGGACACCAGCGTGTGGCACACTGGGGGTCTATAGGCAGCCAGTCATTATCACCACCAGGCTCACCCCGAGACGACCACACAGTGGGAGGTAGGACACCAGCGTGTGGCACACTGGGGGTCTATAGGCAGCCAGTCATTATCACCACCAGGCTGACCCCGAGACGGCCACACAGTGGGAGGTAGGACACCAGCGTGTAGCACACTGGGGGTCTATAGGCAGCCAGTCATTATCACCACCAGGCTCACCCCGAGACGGCCACACAGTGGGAGGTAGGACACCAGCGTGTAGCATACTGGGGGTCTATAGGCAGCCAGTCATTATCACCACCAAGCTCACCCCGAGACGGCCACACGGTGGGAGGTAGGACACCAGCGTGTAGCACACTGGGGGTCTATAGGCAGCCAGTCATTATCACCACCAGGCTCACCGCGAGACGACCACACAGTGGGAGGTAGGACACCAGCGTGTGGCACACTGGGGGTCTATAGGCAGCCAGTCATTATCACCACCAGGCTCACCCCGAGACGGCCACACAGTGGGAGGTAGGACACCAGCGTGTGGCACACTGGGGGTCTATAGGCAGCCAGTCATTATCACCACCAGGCTCACCCCGAGACGGCCACACAGTGGGAGGTAGGACACTAGCGTGTGGCACACTGGGGGTCTATAGGCAGCCAGTCATTATCACCACCAGGCTCACCCCGAGACGGCCACACAGTGGGAGGTAGGACAGCAGCGTGTGGCACACTGGGGGTCTATAGGCAGCCAATCATTATCACCACCAAGCTCACCCCGAGACGGCCACACAGTGGGAGGTAGGGCACCAGCGTGTAGCACACTGGGGGTCTATAGGCAGCCCGTCATTATCACCACCAGGCTCACCCCGAGACGGCCACACAGTGGGAGGTAGGACACCAGCGTGTAGCACACTGGGGGTCTATAGGCAGCCCGTCATTATCACCACCAGGCTCACCCCGAGACGGCCACACAGTGGGAGGTAGGACACCAGCGTGTGGCACACTGGGGGTCTATAGGCAGCCAGTCATTATCACCACCAGGCTGACCCCGAGACGGCCACACAGTGGGAGGTAGGACACCAGCGTGTAGCACACTGGGGGTCTATAGGCAGCCAGTCATTATCACCACCAGGCTCACCCCGAGACGGCCACACAGTGGGAGGTAGGACACCAGCGTGTGGCACACTGGGGGTCTATAGGCAGCCAGTCATTATCACCACCAGGCTCACCCCGAGACGACCACACAGTGGGAGGTAGGACACCAGCGTGTGGCACACTGGGGGTCTATAGGCAGCCAGTCATTATCACCACCAGGCTCACCCCGAGACGGCCACACAGTGCGAGGTAGGACACCAGCGTGTGGCACACTGGGGGTCTATAGGCAGCCAGTCATTATCACCACCAGGCTCACCCCGAGACGGCCACACAGTGGGAGGTAGGACACCAGCGTGTGGCACACTGGGGGTCTATAGGCAGCCCGTCATTATCACCACCAGGCTCACCCCGAGACGGCCACACAGTGCGAGGTAGGACACCAGCGTGTGGCACACTGGGGGTCTATAGGCAGCCAGTCATTATCACCACCAGGCTCACCCCGAGACGGCCACACAGTGGGAGGTAGGACACCAGCGTGTGGCACACTGGGGGTCTATAGCCAGCCCGTCATTATCACCACCAGGCTCACCCCGAGACGACCACACAGTGGGAGGTAGGACACCAGCGTGTGGCACACTGGGGGTCTATAGGCAGCCAGTCATTATGACCACCAGGCTCACCCCGAGACGGCCACACAGTGCGAGGTAGGACACCAGCGTGTAGCACACTGGGGGTCTATAGGCAGCCAGTCATTATCACCACCAGGCTCACCCCGAGACGGCCACACAGTGGGAGGTAGGACACCAGCATGTGGCACACTGGGGGTCTATAGGCAGCCAGTTATTATCACCACCAGGCTGACCCCGGGACGGCCACACAGTGGGAGGTAGGACACCAGCGTGTAGTACACTGGGGGTCTATAGGCAGCCAGTCATTATCACCACCAGGCTCACCCCGAGACGGCCACACAGTGGGAGGTAGGACACCAGCGTGTAGCACACTGGGGGTCTATAGGCAGCCAGTCATTATCACCACCAGGCTCACCCCGAGACGGCCACACAGTGGGAGGTAGGACACCAGCGTGTGGCACACTGGGGGTCTATAGGCAGCCAGTCATTGTCACCACCAGGCTCACCCCGAGACGACCACACAGTGGGAGGTAGGACACCAGCGTGTGGCACACTGGGGGTCTATAGGCAGCCAGTCATTATCACCACCAGGCTCACCCCGAGACGACCACACAGTGGGAGGTAGGACACCAGCGTGTGGCACACTGGGGGTCTATAGGCAGCCAGTCATTATCACCACCAGGCTCACCCCGAGACGGCCACACAGTGCGAGGTAGGACACCAGCGTGTGGCACACTGGGGATCTATAGGCAGCCAGTCATTATCACCACCAGGCTCACCCCGAGACGGCCACACAGTGGGAGGTAGGACACCAGCGTGTGGCACACTGGGGGTCTATAGGCAGCCAGTCATTATCACCACCAGGCTCACCCCGAGACGGCCACACAGTGGGAGGTAGGACACCAGCGTGTGGCACACTGGGGGTCTATAGGCAGCCAGTCATTATCACCACCAGGCTCACCCCGAGACGGCCACACAGTGGGAGGTAGGACACCAGCGTGTAGCACACTGGGGGTCTATAGGCAGCCAGTCATTATCACCACCAGGCTGACCCCGAGACGGCCACACAGTGGGAGGTAGGACACTAGCGTGTAGCACACTGGGGGTCTATAGGCAGCCAGTCATTATCACCACCAGGCTGACCACGAGACGGCCACACAGCTGGAGGTAGGACACCAGCGTGTGGCACACTGGGGGTCTATAGGCAGCCAGTCATTATCACCACCAGGTTCACCCCGAGACGGCCACACAGTGGGAGGTAGGACACCAGCGTGTGGCACACTGGGGGTCTATAGGCAGCCAGTCATTATCACCACCAGGCTGACCCCGAGACGGCCACACAGTGGGAGGTAGGACACTAGCGTGTAGCACACTGGGGGTCTATAGGCAGCCAGTCATTATCACCACCAGGCTCACCCCGAGACGGCCACACAGTGGGAGGTAGGACACCAGCATGTGGCACACTGGGGGTCTATAGGCAGCCAGTCATTATCACCACCAGGCTCACCCCGAGACGGCCACACAGTGGGAGGTAGGGCACCAGCGTGTAGTACACTGGGGGTCTATAGGCAGCCAGTCATTATCACCACCAGGCTCACCCCGAAACGGCCACACAGTGGGAGGTAGGACACCAGCGTGTAGCACACTGGGGGTCTATAGGCAGCCAGTCATTATCACCACCAGGCTCACCCCGAGACGGCCACACAGTGGGAGGTAGGACACCAGCGTGTGGCACACTGGGGGTCTATAGGCAGCCAGTCATTATCACCACCAGGCTCACCCCGAGACGGCCACACAGTGGGAGGTAGGACACCAGCGTGTAGCACACTGGGGGTCTATAGGCAGCCAGTCATTATCACCACCAGGCTCACCCCGAGACGGCCACACAGTGGGAGGTAAGACACCAGCGTGTGGCACACTGGGGGTCTATAGGCAGCCAGTCATTATCACCACCAGGCTGACCCCGAGACGGCCACACAGTGGGAGGTAGGACACTAGCGTGTAGCACACTGGGGGTCCATAGGCAGCCAGTCATTATCACCACCAGGCTGACCACGAGACGGCCACACAGCTGGAGGTAGGACACGAGCGTGTGGCACACTGGGGGTCTATAGGCAGCCAGTCATTATCACCACCAGGCTCACCCCGAGACGGCCACACAGTGGGAGGTAGGACACCAGCATGTGGCACACTGGGGGTCTATAGGCAGCCAGTCATTATCACCACCAGGCGCACCCCGAGACGGCCACACAGTGGGAGGTAGGGCACCAGCGTGTAGTACACTGGGGGTCTATAGGCAGCCAGTCATTATCACCACCAAGCTCACCCCGAGACGGCCACACAGTGGGAGGTAGGACACCAGCGTGTGGCACACTGGGGGTCTATAGGCAGCCCGTCATTATCACCACCAGGCTCACCCCGAGACGGCCACACAGTGGGAGGTAGGACACCAGCGTGTAGCACACTGGGGGTCTATAGGCAGCTAGTCATTATCACCACCAAGCTCACCCCGAGACGGCCACACAGTGGGAGGTAGGACACCAGCGTGTGGCACACTGGGGGTCTATAGGCAGCCAGTCATTATCACCACCAGGCTCACCCCGAGACGGCCACACAGTGGGAGGTAGGACACCAGCGTGTAGCACACTGGGGGTCTATAGGCAGCCAGTCATTATCACCACCAAGCTCACCCCGAGACGGCCACACAGTGGGAGGTAGGACACCAGCGTGTGGCACACTGGGGGTCTATAGGCAGCCAGTCATTATCACCACCAGGCTCACCCCGAGACGGCCACACAGTGCGAGGTAGGACACCAGCGTGTGGCACACTGGGGGTCTATAGGCAGCCAGTCATTATCACCACCAGGCTCACCCCGAGACGGCCACACAGTGGGAGGTAGGACACCAGCGTGTGGCACACTGGGGGTCTATAGGCAGCCAGTCATTATCACCACCTGGCTCACCCCGAGACGGCCACACAGTGGGAGGTAGGACACCAGCGTGTAGCACACTGGGGGTCTATAGGCAGCCAGTCATTATCACCACCAGGCTGACCCCGAGACGGCCACACAGTAGGAGGTAGGACACCAGCGTGTGGCACACTGGGGGTCTATAGGCAGCCCGTCATTATCACCACCAGGCTCACCCCGAGACGACCACACAGTGGGAGGTAGGACACCAGCGTGTGGCACACTGGGGGTCTATAGGCAGCCAGTCATTATCACCACCAGGCTGACCCCGAGACGGCCACACAGTGGGAGGTAGGACACCAGCGTGTAGCACACTGGGGGTCTATAGGCAGCCAGTCATTATCACCACCAGGCTGACCCCAAGACGGCCACACAGTGGGAGGTAGGACACCAGCGTGTGTCACACTGGGGGTCTATAGGCAGCCAGTCATTATCACCACCAGGCTCACCCCGAGACGACCACACAGTGGGAGGTAGGACACCAGCGTGTGGCACACTGGGGGTCTATAGGCAGCCAGTCATTATCACCACCAGGCTCACCCCGAGACGGCCACACAGTGGGAGGTAGGACACCAGCGTGTGGCACACTGGGGGTCTATAGGCAGCCCGTCATTATCACCACCAGGCTCACCCCGAGACGGCCACACAGTGGGAGGTAGGACACCAGCGTGTGGCACACTGGGGGTCTATAGGCAGCCAGTCATTATCACCACCAGGCTCACCCCGAGACGGCCACACAGTGGGAGGTAGGACACCAGCGTGTGGCACACTGGGGGTCTATAGGCAGCCAGTCATTATCACTACCAGGCTCATCCCGAGACGGCCACACAGTGGGAGGTAGGACGCCAGCGTGTAGGGCACTGGGGGTCTATAGGCAGCCAGTCATTATCACCACCAGGCTCACCCCGAGACGGCCACACAGTGGGAGGTAGGACACCAGCGTGTGGCGCACTGGGGGTCTATAGGCAGCCAGTCATTATCACCACCAGGCTGACCCCGAGACGGCCACACAGTGGGAGGTAGGACACCAGCGTGTGGCACACTGGGGGTCTATAAGCAGCCAGTCATTATCACCACCAGGCTCACCCCGAGACGACCACAGAGTGGGAGGTAGGACACCAGCGTGTGGCACACTGGGGGTCTATAGGCAGCCAGTCATTATCACCACCAGGCTCACCCCGAGACGGCCACACAGTCGGAGATAGGACACCAGCGTGTGGCACACTGGGGGTCTATAGGCAGCCAGTCATTATCACCACCAAGCTCACCCCGAGACGGCCACACAGTGGGAGGTAGGACGCCAGCGTGTAGCGCACTGGGGGTCTATAGGCAGCCAGTCATTATCACCACCAGGCTCACCCCGAGACGGCCACACAGTGCGAGGTAGGACACCAGCGTGTGGCACACTGGGGGTCTATAGGCAGCCAGTCATTATCACCACCAGGCTCACCCCGAGACGGCCACACAGTGGGAGGTAGGACACCAGCGTGTGGCACACTGGGGGTCTATAGGCAGCCAGTCATTATCACCACCAGGCTCACCCCGAGACGGCCACACAGTGGCAGGTAGGACACCAGCGTGTGGCACACTGGGGGTTTATAGGCAGCCAGTCATTTTCACCACCAGGCTCACCCCGAGACGGCCACACAGTGGGAGGTAGGACACTAGCGTGTGGCACACTGGGGGTCTATAGGCAGCCAGTCATTATCACCACCAGGCTCACCCCGAGACGGCCACACAGTGGGAGGTAGGACACCAGCGTGTGGCACACTGGGGGTCTATAGGCAGCCAGTCATTATCACCACCAGGCTCACCCCGAGACGGCCACACAGTGGGAGGTAGGACACCAGCGTGTAGCACACTGGGGGTCTATAGGCAGCCAGTCATTATTACCACCAGGCTCACCCCGAGACGGCCACACAGTGGGAGGTAGGACACCAGCGTGTAGCACACTGGGGGTCTATAGGCAGCCAGTCATTATCACCACCAGGCTCACCCCGAGACGGCCACACAGGGGGAGGTAGGACACCAGCGTGTGGCACACTGGGGGTCTATAGGCAGCCAGTCATTATCACCACCAGGCTCACCCCGAGACGGCCACACAGTGGGAGGTAGGACACTAGCGTTTGGCACACTGGGGGTCTATAGGCAGGCAGTCATTATCACCACCAGGCTCACCCCGAGACGGCCACACAGTGGGAGGTAGGACACCAGCGTGTAGCACACTGGGGGTCTATAGGCAGCCAGTCATTAACACCACCAGGCTCACCCCGAGACGGCCACACAGTGGGAGGTAGGACACCAGCGTGTGGCACACTGGGGGTCTATAGGCAGCCAGTCATTATCACCACCAGGCTCACCCCGAGACGGCCACACAGTCGGAGGTAGGACACCAGCGTGTAGCACACTGGGGGTCTATAGGCAGCCAGTCATTATCACCACCAGGCTCACCCCGACACGGCCACACAGTGGGAGGTAGGACACCAGCGTGTAGCACACTGGGGGTCTATAGGCAGCCAGTCATTATCACCACCAGGCTGACCCCGAGACGGCCACACAGTGGGAGGTAGGACACCAGCGTGTGGCACACTGGGGGTCTATAGGCAGCCAGTCATTATCACCACCAGGCTCACCCCGAGACGTCCACACAGTGGGAGGTAGGACACCAGCGTGTGCCACACTGGGGGTCTATAGGCAGCCAGTTATTATCACCACCAGGCTGACCCCGGGACGGCCACACAGTGGGAGGTAGGACACCAGCGTGTAGTACACTGGGGGTCTATAGGCAGCCAGTCATTATCACCACCAGGCTCACCCCGAGACGGCCACACAGTGGGAGGTAGGACACTAGCGTGTGGCACACTGGGGGTCTATAGGCAGCCAGTCATTATCACCACCAGGCTGACCCCGAGACGGCCACACAGTGGGAGGTAAGATACCAGCGTGTGGCACACTGGGGGTCTATAGGCAGCCAGTCATTATCACCACCAGGCTGACCCCGAGACGGCCACACAGTGGGAGGTAGGACACCAGCGTGTAGCACACTGGGGGTCTATAGGCCGCCAGTCATTATCACCACCAAGCTCACCCCGAGACGGCCACACAGTGGGAGGTAGGACACCAGCGTGTGGCACACTGGGGGTCTATAGGCAGCCAGTCATTATCACCACCAGGCTCACCCCGAGACGGCCACACAGTGGGAGGTAGGACACCAGCGTGTAGCACACTGGGGGTCTATAGGCAGCCAGTCATTATCACCACCAGGCTCACCCCGAGACGGCCACACAGTGGGAGGTAGGACACCAGCGTGTGGCACACTGGGGGTCTATAGGCCGCCAGTTTTTATCACCACCAGGCTCACCCCGAGACGGCCACACAGTGGGAGGTAGGACACCAGCGTGTAGCACACTGGGGGTCTATAGGCAGCCAGTCATTATCACCACCAGGCTCACCCCGAGACGGCCACACAGTGGGAGGTAGGACACCAGCGTGTAGCACACTGGGGGTCTATAGGCAGCCAGTCATTATCACCACCAGGCTCACCCCGAGACGGCCACACAGTGGGAGGTAGGACACCAGCGTGTGGCACACTGGGGGTCTATAGGCAGCCAGTCATTATCACCACCAGGCTCACCCCGAGACGACCACACAGTGGGAGGTAGGACACCAGCGTGTGGCACACTGGGGGTCTATAGGCAGCCAGTCATTATCACCACCAGGCTCACCCCGAGACGACCACACAGTGGGAGGTAGGACACCAGCGTGTGGCACACTGGGGGTCTATAGGCAGCCCGTCATTATCACCACCAGGCTCACCCCGAGACGGCCACACAGTGGGAGGTAGGACACCAGCGTGTGGCACACTGGGGGTCTATAGGCAGCCCGTCATTATCACCACCAGGCTCACCCCGAGACGGCCACACAGTGGGAGGTAGGACACCAGCGTGTGGCACACTGGGGGTCTATAGGCAGCCCGTCATTATCACCACCAGGCTCACCCCGAGACGGCCACACAGTGCGAGGTAGGACACCAGCGTGTGGCACACTGGGGGTCTATAGGCAGCCAGTCATTATCACCACCAGGCTCACCCCGAGACGGCCACACAGTGGGAGGTAGGACACCAGCGTGTGGCACACTGGGGGTCTATAGGCAGCCCGTCATTATCACCACCAGGCTCACCCCGAGACGACCACACAGTGGGAGGTAGGACACCAGCGTGTGGCACACTGGGGGTCTATAGGCAGCCAGTCATTATGACCACCAGGCTCACCCCGAGACGGCCACACAGTGCGAGGTAGGACACCAGCGTGTAGCACACTGGGGGTCTATAGGCAGCCAGTCATTATCACCACCAGGCTCACCCCGAGACGGCCACACAGTGGGAGGTAGGACACCAGCGTGTGGCACACTGGGGGTCTATAGGCAGCCAGTCATTGTCACCACCAGGCTCACCCCGAGACGACCACACAGTGGGAGGTAGGACACCAGCGTGTGGCACACTGGGGGTCTATAGGCAGCCAGTCATTATCACCACCAGGCTCACCCCGAGACGACCACACAGTGGGAGGTAGGACACCAGCGTGTGGCACACTGGGGGTCTATAGGCAGCCAGTCATTATCACCACCAGGCTCACCCCGAGACGGCCACACAGTGCGAGGTAGGACACCAGCGTGTGGCACACTGGGGATCTATAGGCAGCCAGTCATTATCACCACCAGGCTCACCCCGAGACGGCCACACAGTGGGAGGTAGGACACCAGCGTGTGGCACACTGGGGGTCTATAGGCAGCCAGTCATTATCACCACCAGGCTCACCCCGAGACGGCCACACAGTGCGAGGTAGGACACCAGCGTGTGGCACACTGGGGGTCTATAGGCAGCCAGTCATTATCACCACCAGGCTCACCCCGAGACGGCCACACAGTGGGAGGTAGGACACCAGCGTGTGGCACACTGGGGGTCTATAGGCAGCCAGTCATTATCACCACCAGGCTGACCCCGAGACGGCCACACAGTGGGAGGTAGGACACCAGCGTGTAGCACACTGGGGGTCTATAGGCAGCCAGTCATTATCACCACCAGGCTCACCCCGAGACGGCCACACAGTGGGAGGTAGGACACCAGCGTGTGGCACACTGGGGGTCTATAGGCAGCCAGTCATTATCACCACCAGGCTGACCCCGAGACGGCCACACAGTGGGAGGTAGGACACCAGCGTGTAGCACACTGGGGGTCTATAGGCAGCCAGTCATTATCACCACCAGGTTCACCCCGAGACGGCCACACAGTGGGAGGTAGGACACCAGCGTGTGGCACACTGGGGGTCTATAGGCAGCCAGTCATTATCACCACCAGGCTGACCCCGAGACGGCCACACAGTGGGAGGTAGGACACTAGCGTGTAGCACACTGGGGGTCTATAGGCAGCCAGTCATTATCACCACCAGGCTGACCACGAGACGGCCACACAGCTGGAGGTAGGACACCAGCGTGTGGCACACTGGGGGTCTATAGGCAGCCAGTCATTATCACCACCAGGTTCACCCCGAGACGGCCACACAGTGGGAGGTAGGACACCAGCGTGTGGCACACTGGGGGTCTATAGGCAGCCAGTCATTATCACCACCAGGCTGACCCCGAGACGGCCACACAGTGGGAGGTAGGACACTAGCGTGTAGCACACTGGGGGTCTATAGGCAGCCAGTCATTATCACCACCAGGCTCACCCCGAGACGGCCACACAGTGGGAGGTAGGACACCAGCATGTGGCACACTGGGGGTCTATAGGCAGCCAGTCATTATCACCACCAGGCTCACCCCGAGACGGCCACACAGTGGGAGGTAGGGCACCAGCGTGTAGTACACTGGGGGTCTATAGGCAGCCAGTCATTATCACCACCAGGCTCACCCCGAAACGGCCACACAGTGGGAGGTAGGACACCAGCGTGTAGCACACTGGGGGTCTATAGGCAGCCAGTCATTATCACCACCAGGCTCACCCCGAGACGGCCACACAGTGGGAGGTAGGACACCAGCGTGTGGCACACTGGGAGTCTATAGGCAGCCAGTCATTATCACCACCAGGCTGACCCCGAGACGGCCACACAGTGGGAGGTAGGACACCAGCGTGTAGCACACTGGGGGTCTATAGGCAGCCAGTCATTATCACCACCAGGCTCACCCCGAGACGGCCACACAGTGGGAGGTAGGACACCAGCGTGTGGCACACTGGGGGTCTATAGGCAGCCAGTCATTATCACCACCAGGCTGACCCCGAGACGGCCACACAGTGGGAGGTAGGACACTAGCGTGTAGCACACTGGGGGTCCATAGGCAGCCAGTCATTATCACCACCAGGCTGACCACGAGACGGCCACACAGCTGGAGGTAGGACACGAGCGTGTGGCACACTGGGGGTCTATAGGCAGCCAGTCATTATCACCACCAGGCTCACCCCGAGACGGCCACACAGTGGGAGGTAGGACACCAGCATGTGGCACACTGGGGGTCTATAGGCAGCCAGTCATTATCACCACCAGGCGCACCCCGAGACGGCCACACAGTGGGAGGTAGGGCACCAGCGTGTAGTACACTGGGGGTCTATAGGCAGCCAGTCATTATCACCACCAAGCTCACCCCGAGACGGCCACACAGTGGGAGGTAGGACACCAGCGTGTGGCACACTGGGGGTCTATAGGCAGCCCGTCATTATCACCACCAGGCTCACCCCGAGACGGCCACACAGTGGGAGGTAGGACACCAGCGTGTAGCACACTGGGGGTCTATAGGCAGCTAGTCATTATCACCACCAAGCTCACCCCGAGACGGCCACACAGTGGGAGGTAGGACACCAGCGTGTGGCACACTGGGGGTCTATAGGCAGCCAGTCATTATCACCACCAGGCTCACCCCGAGACGGCCACACAGTGGGAGGTAGGACACCAGCGTGTAGCACACTGGGGGTCTATAGGCAGCCAGTCATTATCACCACCAAGCTCACCCCGAGACGGCCACACAGTGGGAGGTAGGACACCAGCGTGTGGCACACTGGGGGTCTATAGGCAGCCAGTCATTATCACCACCAGGCTCACCCCGAGACGGCCACACAGTGCGAGGTAGGACACCAGCGTGTGGCACACTGGGGGTCTATAGGCAGCCAGTCATTATCACCACCAGGCTCACCCCGAGACGGCCACACAGTGGGAGGTAGGACACCAGCGTGTGGCACACTGGGGGTCTATAGGCAGCCAGTCATTATCACCACCTGGCTCACCCCGAGACGGCCACACAGTGGGAGGTAGGACACCAGCGTGTAGCACACTGGGGGTCTATAGGCAGCCAGTCATTATCACCACCAGGCTCACCCCGAGACGGCCACACAGTGGGAGGTAGGACACCAGCGTGTGGCACACTGGGGGTCTATAGGCAGCCAGTCATTATCACCACCAGGCTGACCCCGAGACGGCCACACAGTGGGAGGTAGGACACTAGCGTGTAGCACACTGGGGGTCCATAGGCAGCCAGTCATTATCACCACCAGGCTGACCACGAGACGGCCACACAGCTGGAGGTAGGACACGAGCGTGTGGCACACTGGGGGTCTATAGGCAGCCAGTCATTATCACCACCAGGCTCACCCCGAGACGGCCACACAGTGGGAGGTAGGACACCAGCATGTGGCACACTGGGGGTCTATAGGCAGCCAGTCATTATCACCACCAGGCGCACCCCGAGACGGCCACACAGTGGGAGGTAGGGCACCAGCGTGTAGTACACTGGGGGTCTATAGGCAGCCAGTCATTATCACCACCAAGCTCACCCCGAGACGGCCACACAGTGGGAGGTAGGACACCAGCGTGTGGCACACTGGGGGTCTATAGGCAGCCCGTCATTATCACCACCAGGCTCACCCCGAGACGGCCACACAGTGGGAGGTAGGACACCAGCGTGTAGCACACTGGGGGTCTATAGGCAGCTAGTCATTATCACCACCAAGCTCACCCCGAGACGGCCACACAGTGGGAGGTAGGACACCAGCGTGTGGCACACTGGGGGTCTATAGGCAGCCAGTCATTATCACCACCAGGCTCACCCCGAGACGGCCACACAGTGGGAGGTAGGACACCAGCGTGTAGCACACTGGGGGTCTATAGGCAGCCAGTCATTATCACCACCAAGCTCACCCCGAGACGGCCACACAGTGGGAGGTAGGACACCAGCGTGTGGCACACTGGGGGTCTATAGGCAGCCAGTCATTATCACCACCAGGCTCACCCCGAGACGGCCACACAGTGCGAGGTAGGACACCAGCGTGTGGCACACTGGGGGTCTATAGGCAGCCAGTCATTATCACCACCAGGCTCACCCCGAGACGGCCACACAGTGGGAGGTAGGACACCAGCGTGTGGCACACTGGGGGTCTATAGGCAGCCAGTCATTATCACCACCTGGCTCACCCCGAGACGGCCACACAGTGGGAGGTAGGACACCAGCGTGTAGCACACTGGGGGTCTATAGGCAGCCAGTCATTATCACCACCAGGCTGACCCCGAGACGGCCACACAGTAGGAGGTAGGACACCAGCGTGTGGCACACTGGGGGTCTATAGGCAGCCCGTCATTATCACCACCAGGCTCACCCCGAGACGACCACACAGTGGGAGGTAGGACACCAGCGTGTGGCACACTGGGGGTCTATAGGCAGCCAGTCATTATCACCACCAGGCTGACCCCGAGACGGCCACACAGTGGGAGGTAGGACACCAGCGTGTAGCACACTGGGGGTCTATAGGCAGCCAGTCATTATCACCACCAGGCTCACCCCGAGACGGCCACACAGTGGGAGGTAGGACACCAGCGTGTGTCACACTGGGGGTCTATAGGCAGCCAGTCATTATCACCACCAGGCTCACCCCGAGACGACCACACAGTGGGAGGTAGGACACCAGCGTGTGGCACACTGGGGGTCTATAGGCAGCCCGTCATTATCACCACCAGGCTCACCCCGAGACGGCCACACAGTGGGAGGTAGGACACCAGCGTGTGGCACACTGGGGGTCTATAGGCAGCCCGTCATTATCACCACCAGGCTCACCCCGAGACGGCCACACAGTGGGAGGTAGGACACCAGCGTGTGGCACACTGGGGGTCTATAGGCAGCCAGTCATTATCACCACCAGGCTCACCCCGAGACGGCCACACAGTGGGAGGTAGGACACCAGCGTGTGGCACACTGGGGGTCTATAGGCAGCCAGTCATTATCACTACCAGGCTCACCCCGAGACGGCCACACAGTGGGAGGTAGGACGCCAGCGTGTAGGGCACTGGGGGTCTATAGGCAGCCAGTCATTATCACCACCAGGCTCACCCCGAGACGGCCACACAGTGGGAGGTAGGACACCAGCGTGTGGCGCACTGGGGGTCTATAGGCAGCCAGTCATTATCACCACCAGGCTCACCCCGAGACGGCCACACAGTGGGAGGTAGGACACCAGCGTGTGGCACACTGGGGGTCTATAAGCAGCCAGTCATTATCACCACCAGGCTCACCCCGAGACGACCACAGAGTGGGAGGTAGGACACCAGCGTGTGGCACACTGGGGGTCTATAGGCAGCCAGTCATTATCACCACCAGGCTCACCCCGAGACGGCCACACAGTCGGAGATAGGACACCAGCGTGTGGCACACTGGGGGTCTATAGGCAGCCAGTCATTATCACCACCAAGCTCACCCCGAGACGGCCACACAGTGGGAGGTAGGACGCCAGCGTGTAGCGCACTGGGGGTCTATAGGCAGCCAGTCATTATCACCACCAGGCTCACCCCGAGACGGCCACACAGTGCGAGGTAGGACACCAGCGTGTGGCACACTGGGGGTCTATAGGCAGCCAGTCATTATCACCACCAGGCTCACCCCGAGACGGCCACACAGTGGGAGGTAGGACACCAGCGTGTGGCACACTGGGGGTCTATAGGCAGCCAGTCATTATCACCACCAGGCTCACCCCGAGACGGCCACACAGTGGCAGGTAGGACACCAGCGTGTGGCACACTGGGGGTTTATAGGCAGCCAGTCATTTTCACCACCAGGCTCACCCCGAGACGGCCACACAGTGGGAGGTAGGACACTAGCGTGTGGCACACTGGGGGTCTATAGGCAGCCAGTCATTATCACCACCAGGCTCACCCCGAGACGGCCACACAGTGGGAGGTAGGACACCAGCGTGTGGCACACTGGGGGTCTATAGGCAGCCAGTCATTATCACCACCAGGCTCACCCCGAGACGGCCACACAGTGGGAGGTAGGACACCAGCGTGTAGCACACTGGGGGTCTATAGGCAGCCAGTCATTATTACCACCAGGCTCACCCCGAGACGGCCACACAGTGGGAGGTAGGACACCAGCGTGTAGCACACTGGGGGTCTATAGGCAGCCAGTCATTATCACCACCAGGCTCACCCCGAGACGGCCACACAGGGGGAGGTAGGACACCAGCGTGTGGCACACTGGGGGTCTATAGGCAGCCAGTCATTATCACCACCAGGCTCACCCCGAGACGGCCACACAGTGGGAGGTAGGACACTAGCGTTTGGCACACTGGGGGTCTATAGGCAGGCAGTCATTATCACCACCAGGCTCACCCCGAGACGGCCACACAGTGGGAGGTAGGACACCAGCGTGTAGCACACTGGGGGTCTATAGGCAGCCAGTCATTAACACCACCAGGCTCACCCCGAGACGGCCACACAGTGGGAGGTAGGACACCAGCGTGTGGCACACTGGGGGTCTATAGGCAGCCAGTCATTATCACCACCAGGCTCACCCCGAGACGGCCACACAGTGGGAGGTAGGACACCAGCGTGTAGCACACTGGGGGTCTATAGGCAGCCAGTCATTATCACCACCAGGCTCACCCCGACACGGCCACACAGTGGGAGGTAGGACACCAGCGTGTAGCACACTGGGGGTCTATAGGCAGCCAGTCATTATCACCACCAGGCTGACCCCGAGACGGCCACACAGTGGGAGGTAGGACACCAGCGTGTGGCACACTGGGGGTCTATAGGCAGCCAGTCATTATCACCACCAGGCTCACCCCGAGACGTCCACACAGTGGGAGGTAGGACACCAGCATGTGGCACACTGGGGGTCTATAGGCAGCCAGTTATTATCACCACCAGGCTGACCCCGGGACGGCCACACAGTGGGAGGTAGGACACCAGCGTGTAGTACACTGGGGGTCTATAGGCAGCCAGTCATTATCACCACCAGGCTCACCCCGAGACGGCCACACAGTGGGAGGTAGGACACTAGCGTGTGGCACACTGGGGGTCTATAGGCAGCCAGTCATTATCACCACCAGGCTGACCCCGAGACGGCCACACAGTGGGAGGTAAGATACCAGCGTGTGGCACACTGGGGGTCTATAGGCAGCCAGTCATTATCACCACCAGGCTGACCCCGAGACGGCCACACAGTGGGAGGTAGGACACCAGCGTGTAGCACACTGGGGGTCTATAGGCCGCCAGTCATTATCACCACCAAGCTCACCCCGAGACGGCCACACAGTGGGAGGTAGGACACCAGCGTGTGGCACACTGGGGGTCTATAGGCAGCCAGTCATTATCACCACCAGGCTCACCCCGAGACGGCCACACAGTGGGAGGTAGGACACCAGCGTGTAGCACACTGGGGGTCTATAGGCAGCCAGTCATTATCACCACCAGGCTCACCCCGAGACGGCCACACAGTGGGAGGTAGGACACCAGCGTGTGGCACACTGGGGGTCTATAGGCCGCCAGTTTTTATCACCACCAGGCTCACCCCGAGACGGCCACACAGTGGGAGGTAGGACACCAGCGTGTAGCACACTGGGGGTCTATAGGCAGCCAGTCATTATCACCACCAGGCTCACCCCGAGACGGCCACACAGTGGGAGGTAGGACACCAGCGTGTAGCACACTGGGGGTCTATAGGCAGCCAGTCATTATCACCACCAGGCTCACCCCGAGACGGCCACACAGTGGGAGGTAGGACACCAGCGTGTGGCACACTGGGGGTCTATAGGCAGCCAGTCATTATCACCACCAGGCTCACCCCGAGACGACCACACAGTGGGAGGTAGGACACCAGCGTGTGGCACACTGGGGGTCTATAGGCAGCCAGTCATTATCACCACCAGGCTCACCCCGAGACGACCACACAGTGGGAGGTAGGACACCAGCGTGTGGCACACTGGGGGTCTATAGGCAGCCCGTCATTATCACCACCAGGCTCACCCCGAGACGGCCACACAGTGGGAGGTAGGACACCAGCGTGTGGCACACTGGGGGTCTATAGGCAGCCCGTCATTATCACCACCAGGCTCACCCCGAGACGGCCACACAGTGGGAGGTAGGACACCAGCGTGTGGCACACTGGGGGTCTATAGGCAGCCAGTCATTATCACCACCAGGCTCACCCCGAGACGGCCACACAGTGGGAGGTAGGACACCAGCGTGTGGCACACTGGGGGTCTATAGGCAGCCAGTCATTATCACTACCATGCTCACCCCGAGACGGCCACACAGTGGGAGGTAGGACGCCAGCGTGTAGGGCACTGGGGGTCTATAGGCAGCCAGTCATTATCACCACCAGGCTCACCCCGAGACGGCCACACAGTGGGAGGTAGGACACCAGCGTGTGGCGCACTGGGGGTCTATAGGCAGCCAGTCATTATCACCACCAGGCTCACCCCGAGACGGCCACACAGTGGGAGGTAGGACACCAGCGTGTGGCACACTGGGGGTCTATAAGCAGCCAGTCATTATCACCACCAGGCTCACCCCGAGACGACCACAGAGTGGGAGGTAGGACACCAGCGTGTGGCACACTGGAGGTCTATAGGCAGCCAGTCATTATCACCACCAGGCTGACCACGAGACGGCCACACAGCTGGAGGTAGGACACGAGCGTGTGGCACACTGGGGGTCTATAGGCAGCCAGTCATTATCACCACCAGGCTCACCCCGAGACGGCCACACAGTGGGAGGTAGGACACCAGCGTGTAGCACACTGGGGGTCTATAGGCAGCCAGTCATTATCACCACCAGGCTCACCCCGAGACGGCCACACACTGGGAGGTAGGACACCAGCGTGTGGCACACTGGGGGTCTATAGGCAGCCAGTCATTATCACCACCAGGCTCACCCCGAGACGGCCACACAGTGCGAGGTAGGACACCAGCGTGTGGCACACTGGGGGTCTATAGGCAGCCAGTCACTATCACCACCAGGCTCACCCCGAGACGGCCACACAGTGGGAGGTAGGACACCAGCGTGTGGCACACTGGGGGTCTATAGGCAGCCTGTCATTATCACCACCAGGCTCACCCCGAGACGGCCACACAGTGCGAGGTAGGACACCAGCGTGTGGCACACTGGGGGTATATAGGCAGCCAGTCATTATCACCACCAGGCTCACCCCGAGACGGCCACACAGTGGGAGGTAGGACACCAGCGTGTGGCACACTGGGGGTCTATAGGCAGCCAGTCATTATCACCACCAGGCTGACCCCGAGACGGCCACACAGTGGGAGGTAGGACACCAGCGTGTAGCACACTGGGGGTCTATAGGCAGCCAGTCATTATCACCACCAGGCTGACCCCGAGACGGCCGCACAGTGGGAGGTAGGACACCAGCGTGTGGCACACTGGGGGTCTATAGGCAGCCTGTCATTATCACCACCAGGCTCACCCCGAGACGGCCACACAGTGCGAGGTAGGACACCAGCGTGTGGCACACTGGGGGTATATAGGCAGCCAGTCATTATCACCACCAGGCTCACCCCGAGACGGCCACACAGTGGGAGGTAGGACACCAGCGTGTAGCACACTGGGGGTCTATAGGCAGCCAGTCATTATCACCACCAGGCTCACCCCGAGACGGCCACACAGTGGGAGGTAGGACACCAGCGTGTGGCACACTGGGGGTCTATAGGCAGCCAGTCATTATCACCACCAGGCTCACCCCGAGACGGCCACACAGTGGGAGGTAGGACACCAGCGTGTGGCACACTGGGGGTCTATAGGCAGCCAGTCATTATCACCACCAAGCTCACCCCGAGACGGCCACACAGTGGGAGGTAGGACACCAGCGTGTGGCACACTGGGGGTCTATAGGCAGCCAGTCATTATAACCAACAAGCTCACCCCGAGACGGCCACACAGTGGGAGGTAGGACACTAGCGTGTAGCACACTGGTGGTATATAGGCAGCCAGTCATTATCACCACACCTACGGGGCTATCATTCTGGCTGTCACGGTGTCCTTCTATGATAATGCGAAGCATTGTTTCAGTCTCGCCCACGTACTACTCACATATAGCATGTCCTCCCTGTGACGTTGCAGTACATGCCGCCCGTCGACAGTCGGCCGTCCTCGGGGTTCGTCGGTCTGCGCAACGGTGGCGCCACCTGCTACATGAACTCGGTACTGCAGCAGCTGTTCATGTCGCAGGGGATTCCGGAAGCTCTGCTGGGGGCCAGCGAGGACAGCGAGGTGGACGAGGAGAGGTAAGACAAGGGCAAGGCCGCCGTAATAGCCTTGATATTGACCTAATTTAAACGGTGTACGTCGCAAATGACTAATGAATGAGATTGTCTGTCTGTGTTTGAAAATACAAAATATCATGAAAGTGGAACCATATCATTTCGAAAGTATTATGAAATACATTATATGACTTATTCGTTATGCCTAGTTTAGCCCCTTGTGTGTACAAAACTAACCAACACACCAATACCTTTAATTTAATCGTTAGGTAGTGTCTGACGGTATTCTGTCACTTTTGTCGTCAATACTTATAATATATATAATGTTTTGTACTTCGTCATCTAGCCTCTGCTGTTTGTCAGTATGTACCACTTTGGTACACCTCTGTCATCTCAGTGGCTTCCCCCAGTATCATAGTGTTACGTCGCGTGTTTCCCTGGTTACAGCGTCCTCTACCAAGTGCAGCAGATCTTCGGCCACCTGTTGGACAGCCAGCTGCAGTATTACGTCCCGGAGAAGTTCTGGAAGGTGTTTAAGTTGTGGGGACAGCCGATCAACGTGCGAGAGCAGCAGGACGCCCTGGACTTCTACCAGGCCATCATCGACCAGTGCGACGAACACGCCAAGGTACGCTATGAGATGGTGCGCCTCACCCCGTGGTACGCCTCACCCGGTGGTACGCCTCACCCGGTGGTACGCCTCACCCGGTGGTACGTCTCACCCGGTGGTACACCTCACCGGTAGTACGCCTCACCCCGTGGTACGCCTCACCCGGGGTGTACACCACACCGGTAGTACGCCTCACCCCGTGGTACGCCTTACCCTGTGGTACGCCTCACCCGGTGGTACGCCTCACCCCTTGGTACGCCTCACCCGGTGGTGCACCTCACCGGTGGTACGCCTCGCCCCGTGGTACGCCTCACCCGGTGGTGCGTCTCACCCGGTAGTACACCTCCACGGTAGTACGCCTCACCCCGTGGTACGCCTCACCCGGTGGTACGCCTCACCCCGTGGTACGCCTCACCCGGTGGTACGCCTCACCCCGTGGTACGTCTCACCCCTTAGTACGCCTCACCCGGTGGTACGCCTCACCCTGTGGTACGTCTCACCCGGTAGTACGCCTGATCTCGTGGTACGCCTCACCTCGTGGTACGCCTCACCCGGTAGTACGCCTCACCCAGTGGTACACCTCACCCGGTGGTACGTCTCACCCGGTGGTACGCCACACCCCGTGGTACGCCTCACCCAGTGGTACGTCTCACCCGGTGGTACGCCTCACCCCGGGGTACGCCTTACCCCGTGGTACGCCTCACCCGGTAGTACGCCTCACCTCGTAGTACGTCTCACCCGGTAGTACGCCTCACCCCGTGGTACGCCTCACCCCGTGGTACGTCTCACCCGGTGGTACACCTCATCGGTAGTACGCCTCACCCCCTGGTAAGCCTCACCCCGTGGTACGCCCCACCCAGTGGTACGTCTCACCGGTAGTACGCCTCACCCCGTGGTACGCCTCACCCCGTGGTACGCCTCACCCAGTGGTACGTCTCACCCGGTAGTACGCCTCACCCAGTGGTACGCCTCACCCGGTAGTACGCCTCACCCAGTGGTACGCCTCACCCGGTAGTACGCCTCACCCCGTGGTACGCCTCACCCGGTAGTACGCCTCGCCCCGTGGTACGCCTCACCCGGCGGTACGCCTCACCCGGCGGTACGCCTCACCCAGCGGTACGCCTCACCCTGTGGTACGCCTCACCCCATGGTACGCCTCACCCCGTGGGACGTCTTACCGGTGGTACGTCTCACCCGGTGGTACAGCCACCATTTCTCTGGTTAATGCGAGAAGTCCAAGCAAGCATGGTGTCTCTATGATGCAGTAATGATTGCCCCATTACTTTGTATTGCCTGCCAGACATTGCATGGCTGCATGTTGATAGTCCACTCAAGCCGCAGTGACACACATAGCATCCTCACAGGTGCGTGAATTTTGTTTCAGAAAATGGGCAAAGACTCTGTCTTTAAGAAGGCTTTCCAGGGTATCTATTCGGATCAGAAAATCTGTCAAGGTTGTCCACACAGGTAAGATAAGTTTCAAGGTTGCCCACACATTAAGATAAGTGTTAAAGTTGTCCACACAGGTAAGATTGTAAGGTTGTCCGCACAAATACGTTAACAAGTTGGTAATGTATGTAATTATGCCGAGGATACAATTAGCGATCGGTTAAATATCGTTGTTTCTAATCCAGGCAATATTATACTTCCTTAGACGTCCTTGATTCAGGTCTTCATTGCCACAAATACGAAGTTAACGAGATGTACGAGCGGGAGGAGGTGTTTGTGTGACTGAAGTGTTTGTTTGTGACAGGTACGAGCGGGAGGAGGTGTTTGTGTGACTGAAGTGTTTGTTTGGGACAGGCACGAGCGGGAGGAGGTGCTTGTGTGACTGAAGTGTTTGTTTGTGACAGGTACGAGCGGGAGGAGGTGTTTGTGTGACTGGAGTGTTTGTGTGTGACAGGTACGAGCGGGAGGAGGTGTTTGTGTGACTGACGTGTTTGTTTGTGACAGGTACGAGCGGGGGGAGGTGTTTGTGTGACTGGAGTGTTTGTGTGTGACAGGTACGAGCGGGAGGAGGTGTTTGTGTGACTGACGTGTTTGTTTGTGACAGGTACGAGCGGGAGGAGGTGCTTGTGTGACTGAAGTGTTTGTGTGTGACAGGTACGAGCGGGAGGAGGTGTTTGTGTGACTGACGTGTTTGTTTGTGACAGGTACGAGCGGGAGGAGGTGCTTGTGTGACTGAAGTGTTGGTTTGTGACAGGTACGAGCGGGAGGAGGTGTTTGTGTGACTGGAGTGTTTGTGTGTGACAGGTACGAGCGGGAGGAGGTGTTTGTGTGACTGGAGTGTTTGTTTGTGACAGGTACGAGCGGGAGGAGGTGTTTGTGTGACTGACGTGTTTGTTTGTGACAGGTACGAGCGGGAGGAGGTGCTTGTGTGACTGACGTGTTTGTTTGTGACAGGTACGAGCGGGAGGAGGTGTTTGTGTGACTGACGTGTTTGTTTGTGACAGGTACGAGCGGGAGGAGGTGCTTGTGTGACTGAAGTGTTTGTGTGTGACAGGTACGAGCGGGAGGAGGTGTTTGTGTGACTGACGTGTTTGTTTGTGACAGGTACGAGCGGGAGGAGGTGTTTGTGCGACTGACGTGTTTGTTTGTGACAGGTACGAGCGGGAGGAGGTGTTTGTGTGACTGGAGTGTTTGTGTGTGACAGGTACGAGCGGGAGGAGGTGTTTGTGTGACTGGAGTGTTTGTGTGTGACAGGTACGAGCGGGAGGAGGTGTTTGTGTGACTGACGTGTTTGTTTGTGACAGGTACGAGCGGGAGGAAGTGTTTGTGCGACTGACGTGTTTGTTTGTGACAGGTACGAGCGGGAGGAGGTGTTTGTGTGACTGAAGTGTTTGTTTGTGACAGGTACGAGCGGGAGGAGGTGTTTGTGTGACTGAAGTGTTTGTTTGTGACAGGTACGAGCGGGAGGAGGTGTTCTTCGCGCTGAACGTGACTGTGAAGAACGCCACCCTGCAGGACTCGCTGGACCAGTTTGTGAAGGGCGAGCTGCTGGAGGGGGACAACGCCTACTTCTGCGAGAAGTGTGGCGAGAAGGTGGGTGTCCCGTCAACACCTCGCACTCTGTAGCAACCAGCCTGGGCAGGAGAAAGCCTCTCCTCACCCTCCTGGCTGTAGCAACCAGCCTGGGCAGGAGAAAGCCTCTCCTCACCCTCGTGGCTGTAGCAACCAGCCTGGGCAGGAGAAAGCCTCTCCTCACCCTCCTGGCTGTAGCAACCAGCCTGGGCAGGATAAAGCCTCTCCTCACCCTCGTGGCTGTAGCACCAGCCTGGGCAGGAGAAAGCCTCTCCTCACCCTCGTGGCTGTAGCAACCAGCCTGGGCAGGATAAAGCCTCTCCTCACCCTCGTGGCTGTAGCAACCAGCCTTGGCAGGAGAAAGCCTCTCCTCACCCTCGTGGCTGTAGCAACCAGCCTGGGCAGGAGAAAGCCTCTCCTCACCCTCGTGGCTGTAGCAACCAGCCTGGGCAGGATAAAGCCTCTCCTCACCCTCGTGGCTGTAGCACCAGCCTGGGCAGGAGAAAGCCTCTCCTCACCCTCGTGGCTGTAGCAACCAGCCTGGGCAGGATAAAGCCTCTCCTCACCCTCGTGGCTGTAGCAACCAGCCTGGGCAGGAGAAAGCCTCTCCTCACCCTCGTGGCTGTAGCAACCAGCCTGGGCAGGAGAAAGCCTCTCCTCACCCTCGTGGCTGTAGCAACCAGCCTGGGCAGGATAAAGCCTCTCCTCACCCTCGTGGCTGTAGCAACCAGCCTGGGCAGGAGAAAGCCTCTCCTCACCCGCGTGGCTGTAGCAACCAGCCTGGGCAGGAGAAAGCCTCTCCTCACCCTCGTGGCTGTAGCAACCAGCCTGGGCAGGATAAAGCCTCTCCTCACCCTCGTGGCTGTAGCAACCAGCCTGGGCAGGAGAAAGCCTCTCCTCACCCTCGTGGCTGTAGCAACCAGCCTGGGCAGGAGAAAGCCTCTCCTCACCCTCGTGGCTGTAGCAACCAGCCTGGGCAGGAGAAAGCCTCTCCTCACCCTCGTGGCTGTAGCAACCAGCCTGGGCAGGATAAAGCCTCTCCTCACCCTCATGGCTGTAGCAACCAGCCTGGGCAGGATAAAGCCCCTCCTCACCCTCGTGGCTGTAGCAACCAGCCTGGGCAGGATAAAGCCTCTCCTCACCCTCGTGGCTGTAGCAACCAGCCTGGGCAGGAGAAAGCCTCTCCTCACCCTCGTGGCTGTAGCAACCAGCCTGGGCAGGAGAAAGCCTCTCCTCACCCTCGTGGCTGTAGCAACCAGCCTGGGCAGGATAAAGCCTCTCCTCACCCTCGTGGCTGTAGCAACCAGCCTGGGCAGGAGAAAGCCTCTCCTCACCCTCGTGGCTGTAGCAACCAGCCTGGGCAGGAGAAAGCCTCTCCTCACCCTCGTGGCTGTAGCAACCAGCCTGGGCAGGAGAAAGCCTCTCCTCACCCTCGTGGCTGTAGCAACCAGCCTGGGCAGGATAAAGCCTCTCCTCACCCTCATGGCTGTAGCAACCAGCCTGGGCAGGAGAAAGCCCCTCCTCACCCTCGTGGCTGTAGCAACCAGCCTGGGCAGGATAAAGCCTCTCCTCACCCTCGTGGCTGTAGCAACCAGCCTGGGCAGGATAAAGCCTCTCCTCACCCTCGTGGCTGTAGCAACCAGCCTGGGCAGGAGAAAGCCTCTCCTCACCCTCGTGGCTGTAGCAACCAGCCTGGGCAGGATAAAGCCTCTCCTCACCCTCATGGCTGTAGCAACCAGCCTGGGCAGGATAAAGCCTCTCCTCACCCTCGTGGCTGTAGCAACCAGCCTGGGCAGGATAAAGCCTCTCCTCACCCTCATGGCTGTAGCAACCAGCCTGGGCAGGATAAAGCCTCTCCTCACCCTCGTGGCTGTAGCAACCAGCCTGGGCAGGATAAAGCCTCTCCTCACCCTCGTGGCTGTAGCAACCAGCCTGGGCAGGAGAAAGCCTCTCCTCACCCTCGTGGCTGTAGCAACCAGCCTGGGCAGGAGAAAGCCTCTCCTCACCCTCGTGGCTGTAGCAACCAGCCTGGGCAGGAGAAAGCCTCTCCTCACCCTCCTGGCTGTAGCAACCAGCCTGGGCAGGATAAAGCCCCTCCTCACCCTCGTGGCTGTAGCAACCAGCCTGGGCAGGATAAAGCCTCTCCTCACCCTCGTGGCTGTAGCAACCAGCCTGGGCAGGATAAAGCCTCTCCTCACCCTCGTGGCTGTAGCAACCAGCCTGGGCAGGATAAAGCCTCTCCTCACCCTCGTGGCTGTAGCAACCAGCCTGGGCAGGATAAAGCCTCTCCTCACCCTCGTGGCTGTAGCAACCAGCCTGGGCAGGAGAAAGCCTCTCCTCACCCTCGTGGCTGTAGCAACCAGCCTGGGCAGGAGAAAGCCTCTCCTCACCCTCGTGGCTGTAGCAACCAGCTTGGGCAGGAGAAAGCCTCTCCTCACCCTCGTGGCTGTAGCAACCAGCCTGGGCAGGATAAAGCCTCTCCTCACCCTCGTGGCTGTAGCAACCAGCCTGGGCAGGATAAAGCCTCTCCTCACCCTCGTGGCTGTAGCAACCAGCCTGGGCAGGATAAAGCCTCTCCTCCCTCGTAGCTGTAGCAACCAGCCTGGGCAGGATAAAGCCTCTCCTCGCCCTCGTGGCTGTAGCAACCAGCCTGGGCAGGAGAAAGCCTCTCCTCACCCGCGTGGCTGTAGCAACCAGCCTGGGCAGGAGAAAGCCTCTCCTCACCCTCGTGGCTGTAGCAACCAGCCTGGGCAGGATAAAGCCTCTCCTCACCCTCGTGGCTGTAGCAACCAGCCTGGGCAGGAGAAAGCCTCTCCTCACCCTCGTGGCTGTAGCAACCAGCCTGGGCAGGAGAAAGCCTCTCCTCACCCTCGTGGCTGTAGCAACCAGCCTGGGCAGGAGAAAGCCTCTCCTCACCCTCGTGGCTGTAGCAACCAGCCTGGGCAGGATAAAGCCTCTCCTCACCCTCATGGCTGTAGCAACCAGCCTGGGCAGGATAAAGCCCCTCCTCACCCTCGTGGCTGTAGCAACCAGCCTGGGCAGGATAAAGCCTCTCCTCACCCTCGTGGCTGTAGCAACCAGCCTGGGCAGGAGAAAGCCTCTCCTCACCCTCGTGGCTGTAGCAACCAGCCTGGGCAGGAGAAAGCCTCTCCTCACCCTCGTGGCTGTAGCAACCAGCCTGGGCAGGATAAAGCCTCTCCTCACCCTCGTGGCTGTAGCAACCAGCCTGGGCAGGAGAAAGCCTCTCCTCACCCTCGTGGCTGTAGCAACCAGCCTGGGCAGGAGAAAGCCTCTCCTCACCCTCGTGGCTGTAGCAACCAGCCTGGGCAGGAGAAAGCCTCTCCTCACCCTCGTGGCTGTAGCAACCAGCCTGGGCAGGATAAAGCCTCTCCTCACCCTCATGGCTGTAGCAACCAGCCTGGGCAGGAGAAAGCCCCTCCTCACCCTCGTGGCTGTAGCAACCAGCCTGGGCAGGATAAAGCCTCTCCTCACCCTCGTGGCTGTAGCAACCAGCCTGGGCAGGATAAAGCCTCTCCTCACCCTCGTGGCTGTAGCAACCAGCCTGGGCAGGAGAAAGCCTCTCCTCACCCTCGTGGCTGTAGCAACCAGCCTGGGCAGGATAAAGCCTCTCCTCACCCTCATGGCTGTAGCAACCAGCCTGGGCAGGATAAAGCCTCTCCTCACCCTCGTGGCTGTAGCAACCAGCCTGGGCAGGATAAAGCCTCTCCTCACCCTCATGGCTGTAGCAACCAGCCTGGGCAGGATAAAGCCTCTCCTCACCCTCGTGGCTGTAGCAACCAGCCTGGGCAGGATAAAGCCTCTCCTCACCCTCGTGGCTGTAGCAACCAGCCTGGGCAGGAGAAAGCCTCTCCTCACCCTCGTGGCTGTAGCAACCAGCCTGGGCAGGAGAAAGCCTCTCCTCACCCTCGTGGCTGTAGCAACCAGCCTGGGCAGGAGAAAGCCTCTCCTCACCCTCCTGGCTGTAGCAACCAGCCTGGGCAGGATAAAGCCCCTCCTCACCCTCGTGGCTGTAGCAACCAGCCTGGGCAGGATAAAGCCTCTCCTCACCCTCGTGGCTGTAGCAACCAGCCTGGGCAGGATAAAGCCTCTCCTCACCCTCGTGGCTGTAGCAACCAGCCTGGGCAGGATAAAGCCTCTCCTCACCCTCGTGGCTGTAGCAACCAGCCTGGGCAGGATAAAGCCTCTCCTCACCCTCGTGGCTGTAGCAACCAGCCTGGGCAGGAGAAAGCCTCTCCTCACCCTCGTGGCTGTAGCAACCAGCCTGGGCAGGAGAAAGCCTCTCCTCACCCTCGTGGCTGTAGCAACCAGCTTGGGCAGGAGAAAGCCTCTCCTCACCCTCGTGGCTGTAGCAACCAGCCTGGGCAGGATAAAGCCTCTCCTCACCCTCGTGGCTGTAGCAACCAGCCTGGGCAGGATAAAGCCTCTCCTCACCCTCGTGGCTGTAGCAACCAGCCTGGGCAGGATAAAGCCTCTCCTCCCTCGTAGCTGTAGCAACCAGCCTGGGCAGGATAAAGCCTCTCCTCGCCCTCGTGGCTGTAGCAACCAGCCTGGGCAGGAGAAAGCCTCTCCTCACCCTCGTGGCTGTAGCAACCAGCCTGGGCAGGATAAAGCCTCTCCTCACCCTCGTGGCTGTAGCAACCAGCCTGGGCAGGAGAAAGCCTCTCCTCACCCTCGTGGCTGTAGCAACCAGCCTGGGCAGGAGAAAGCCTCTCCTCACCCTCGTGGCTGTAGCAACCAGCCTGGGCAGGATAAAGCCTCTCCTCACCCTCGTGGCTGTAGCAACCAGCCTGGGCAGGAGAAAGCCTCTCCTCACCCTCGTGGCTGTAGCAACCAGCCTGGGCAGGAGAAAGCCTCTCCTCACCCTCGTGGCTGTAGCAACCAGCCTGGGCAGGATAAAGCCTCTCCTCACCCTCGTGGCTGTAGCAACCAGCCTGGGCAGGAGAAAGCCTCTCCTCACCCTCGTGGCTGTAGCAACCAGCCTGGGTAGGAGAAAGCCTCTCCTCACCCTCGTGGCTGTAGCAACCAGCCTGGGCAGGATAAAGCCTCTCCTCACCCTCGTGGCTGTAGCAACCAGCCTGGGCAGGATAAAGCCTCTCCTCACCCTCGTGGCTGTAGCAACCAGCCTGGGCAGGAGAAAGCCTCTCCTCACCCTCGTGGCTGTAGCAACCAGCCTGGGCAGGAGAAAGCCTCTCCTCACCCTCGTGGCTGTAGCAACCAGCCTGGGCAGGATAAAGCCTCTCCTCACCCTCGTGGCTGTAGCAACCAGCCTGGGCAGGATAAAGCCTCTCCTCACTCTCGTGGCTGTAGCAACCAGCCTGGGCAGGATAAAGCCTCTCCTCACCCTCGTGGCTGTAGCAACCAGCCTGGGCAGGATAAAGCCTCTCCTCACCCTCGTGGCTGTAGCAACCAGCCTGGGCAGGATAAAGCCTCTCCTCACCCTCGTGGCTGTAGCAACCAGCCTGGGCAGGATAAAGCCTCTCCTCACCCTCGTGGCTGTAGCAACCAGCCTGGGCAGGATAAAGCCTCTCCTCACCCTCGTGGCTGTAGCAACCAGCCTGGGCAGGAGAAAGCCTCTCCTCACCCTCGTGGCTGTAGCAACCAGCCTGGGCAGGAGAAAGCCTCTCCTCACCCTCGTGGCTGTAGCAACCAGCCTGGGCAGGAGAAAGCCTCTCCTCACCCTCCTGGCTGTAGCAACCAGCCTGGGCAGGATAAAGCCCCTCCTCACCCTCGTGGCTGTAGCAACCAGCCTGGGCAGGATAAAGCCTCTCCTCACCCTCGTGGCTGTAGCAACCAGCCTGGGCAGGATAAAGCCTCTCCTCACCCTCGTGGCTGTAGCAACCAGCCTGGGCAGGATAAAGCCTCTCCTCACCCTCGTGGCTGTAGCAACCAGCCTGGGCAGGATAAAGCCTCTCCTCACCCTCGTGGCTGTAGCAACCAGCCTGGGCAGGAGAAAGCCTCTCCTCACCCTCGTGGCTGTAGCAACCAGCCTGGGCAGGAGAAAGCCTCTCCTCACCCTCGTGGCTGTAGCAACCAGCTTGGGCAGGAGAAAGCCTCTCCTCACCCTCGTGGCTGTAGCAACCAGCCTGGGCAGGATAAAGCCTCTCCTCACCCTCGTGGCTGTAGCAACCAGCCTGGGCAGGATAAAGCCTCTCCTCACCCTCGTGGCTGTAGCAACCAGCCTGGGCAGGATAAAGCCTCTCCTCCCTCGTGGCTGTAGCAACCAGCCTGGGCAGGATAAAGCCTCTCCTCGCCCTCGTGGCTGTAGCAACCAGCCTGGGCAGGAGAAAGCCTCTCCTCACCCTCGTGGCTGTAGCAACCAGCCTGGGCAGGATAAAGCCTCTCCTCACCCTCGTGGCTGTAGCAACCAGCCTGGGCAGGAGAAAGCCTCTCCTCACCCTCGTGGCTGTAGCAACCAGCCTGGGCAGGAGAAAGCCTCTCCTCACCCTCGTGGCTGTAGCAACCAGCCTGGGCAGGATAAAGCCTCTCCTCACCCTCGTGGCTGTAGCAACCAGCCTGGGCAGGAGAAAGCCTCTCCTCACCCTCGTGGCTGTAGCAACCAGCCTGGGCAGGAGAAAGCCTCTCCTCACCCTCGTGGCTGTAGCAACCAGCCTGGGCAGGATAAAGCCTCTCCTCACCCTCGTGGCTGTAGCAACCAGCCTGGGCAGGAGAAAGCCTCTCCTCACCCTCGTGGCTGTAGCAACCAGCCTGGGTAGGAGAAAGCCTCTCCTCACCCTCGTGGCTGTAGCAACCAGCCTGGGCAGGATAAAGCCTCTCCTCACCCTCGTGGCTGTAGCAACCAGCCTGGGCAGGATAAAGCCTCTCCTCACCCTCGTGGCTGTAGCAACCAGCCTGGGCAGGAGAAAGCCTCTCCTCACCCTCGTGGCTGTAGCAACCAGCCTGGGCAGGAGAAAGCCTCTCCTCACCCTCGTGGCTGTAGCAACCAGCCTGGGCAGGATAAAGCCTCTCCTCACCCTCGTGGCTGTAGCAACCAGCCTGGGCAGGATAAAGCCTCTCCTCACTCTCGTGGCTGTAGCAACCAGCCTGGGCAGGATAAAGCCTCTCCTCACCCTCGTGGCTGTAGCAACCAGCCTGGGCAGGATAAAGCCTCTCCTCACCCTCGTGGCTGTAGCAACCAGCCTGGGCAGGATAAAGCCTCTCCTCACCCTCGTGGCTGTAGCAACCAGCCTGGGCAGGATAAAGCCTCTCCTCACCCTCGTGGCTGTAGCAACCAGCCTGGGCAGGATAAAGCCTCTCCTCACCCTCGTGGCTGTAGCAACCAGCCTGGGCAGGAGAAAGCCTCTCCTCACCCTCGTGGCTGTAGCAACCAGCCTGGGCAGGAGAAAGCCTCTCCTCACCCTCGTGGCTGTAGCAACCAGCCTGGGCAGGCGAAAGCCTCTCCTCACCCTCGTGGCTGTAGCAACCAGCCTGGGCAGGATAAAGCCTCTCCTCACCTTCGTGGCTGTAGCAACCAGCCTGGGCAGGATAAAGCCTCTCCTCACCCTCGTGGCTGTAGCAACCAGCCTGGGCAGGAGAAAGCCTCTCCTCACCCTCGTGGCTGTAGCAACCAGCCTGGGCAGGATAAAGCCTCTCCTCACCCTCGTGGCTGTAGCAACCAGCCTGGGCAGGATAAAGCCTCTCCTCACCCTCGTGGCTGTAGCAACCAGCCTGGGCAGGAGAAAGCCTCTCCTCACCCTCGTGGCTGTAGCAACCAGCCTGGGCAGGAGAAAGCCTCTCCTCACCCTCGTGGCTGTAGCAACCAGCCTGGGCAGGATAAAGCCTCTCCTCACCCTCGTGGCTGTAGCAACCAGCCTGGGCAGGAGAAAGCCTCTCCTCACCCTCGTGGCTGTAGCGACCAGCCTGGGCAGGAGAAAGCCTCTCCTCACCCTCGTGGCTGTAGCAACCAGCCTGGGCAGGATAAAGCCTCTCCTCACCCTCGTGGCTGTAGCAACCAGCCTGGGCAGGAGAAAGCCTCTCCTCACCCTCGTGGCTGTAGCAACCAGCCTGGGCAGGAGAAAGCCTCTCCTCACCCTCGTGCCTGTAGCAACCAGCCTGGGCAGGATAAAGCCTCTCCTCACCCTCGTGGCTGTAGCAACCAGCCTGGGCAGGATAAAGCCTCTCCTCACTCTCGTGGCTGTAGCAACCAGCCTGGGCAGGATAAAGCCTCTCCTCACCCTCGTGGCTGTAGCAACCAGCCTGGGCAGGATAAAGCCTCTCCTCACCCTCGTGGCTGTAGCAACCAGCCTGGGCAGGATAAAGCCTCTCCTCACCCTCGTGGCTGTAGCAACCAGCCTGGGCAGGATAAAGCCTCTCCTCACCCTCGTGGCTGTAGCAACCAGCCTGGGCAGGATAAAGCCTCTCCTCACCCTCGTGGCTGTAGCAACCAGCCTGGGCAGGAGAAAGCCTCTCCTCACCCTCGTGGCTGTAGCAACCAGCCTGGGCAGGAGAAAGCCTCTCCTCACCCTCGTGGCTGTAGCAACCAGCCTGGGCAGGAGAAAGCCTCTCCTCACCCTCGTGGCTGTAGCAACCAGCCTGGGCAGGATAAAGCCTCTCCTCACCTTCGTGGCTGTAGCAACCAGCCTGGGCAGGATAAAGCCTCTCCTCACCCTCGTGGCTGTAGCAACCAGCCTGGGCAGGAGAAAGCCTCTCCTCACCCTCGTGGCTGTAGCAACCAGCCTGGGCAGGATAAAGCCTCTCCTCACCCTCGTGGCTGTAGCAACCAGCCTGGGCAGGATAAAGCCTCTCCTCACCCTCGTGGCTGTAGCAACCAGCCTGGGCAGGAGAAAGCCTCTCCTCACCCTCGTGGCTGTAGCAACCAGCCTGGGCAGGAGAAAGCCTCTCCTCACCCTCGTGGCTGTAGCAACCAGCCTGGGCAGGATAAAGCCTCTCCTCACCCTCGTGGCTGTAGCAACCAGCCTGGGCAGGAGAAAGCCTCTCCTCACCCTCGTGGCTGTAGCGACCAGCCTGGGCAGGAGAAAGCCTCTCCTCACCCTCGTGGCTGTAGCAACCAGCCTGGGCAGGAGAAAGCCTCTCCTCACCCTCGTGGCTGTAGCAACCAGCCTGGGCAGGATAAAGCCTCTCCTCACCCTCGTGGCTGTAGCAACCAGCCTGGGCAGGAGAAAGCCTCTCCTCACCCTCGTGGCTGTAGCAACCAGCCTGGGCAGGAGAAAGCCTCTCCTCACCCTCGTGGCTGTAGCAACCAGCCTGGGCAGGAGAAAGCCTCTCCTCACCCTCGTGGCTGTAGCAACCAGCCTGGGCAGGATAAAGCCTCTCCTCACCCTCGTGGCTGTAGCAACCAGCCTGGGTAGGAGAAAGCCTCTCCTCATCCTCGTGGCTGTAGCAACCAGCCTGGGCAGGAGAAAGCCTCTCCTCACCCTCGTGGCTGTAGCAACCAGCCTGGGCAGGATAAAGCCTCTCCTCACCCTCGTGGCTGTAGCAACCAGCCTGGGCAGGAGAAAGCCTCTCCTCACCCTCGTGGCTGTAGCAACCAGCCTGGGCAGGAGAAAGCCTCTCCTCACCCTCGTGGCTGTAGCAACCAGCCTGGGCAGGATAAAGCCTCTCCTCACCCTCGTGGCTGTAGCAACCAGCCTGGGCAGGAGAAAGCCTCTCCTCACCCTCGTGGCTGTAGCAACCAGCCTGGGCAGGATAAAGCCTCTCCTCACCCTCGTGGCTGTAGCAACCAGCCTGGGCAGGAGAAAGCCTCTCCTCACCCTCGTGGCTGTAGCAACCAGCCTGGGCAGGATAAAGCCTCTCCTCACCCTCGTGGCTGTAGCAACCAGCCTGGGCAGGAGAAAGCCTCTCCTCACCCTCGTGGCTGTAGCAACCAGCCTGGGCAGGAGAAAGCCTCTCCTCACCCTCGTGGCTGTAGCAACCAGCCTGGGCAGGATAAAGCCTCTCCTCACCCTCGTGGCTGTAGCAACCAGCCTGGGCAGGAGAAAGCCTCTCCTCACCCTCGTGGCTGTAGCAACCAGCCTGGGCAGGAGAAAGCCTCTCCTCACCCTCGTGGCTGTAGCAACCAGCCTGGGCAGGATAAAGCCTCTCCTCACCCTCGTGGCTGTAGCAACCAGCCTGGGCAGGATAAAGCCTCTCCTCACCCTCGTGGCTGTAGCAACCAGCCTGGGCAGGATAAAGCCTCTCCTCACCCTCGTGGCTGTAGCAACCAGCCTGGGCAGGATAAAGCCTCTCCTCACCCTCGTGGCTGTAGCAACCAGCCTGGGCAGGAGAAAGCCTCTCCTTACCCTCGTGGCTGTAGCAACCAGCTTGGGCAGGAGAAAGCCTCTCCTCACCCTCGTGGCTGTAGCAACCAGCCTGGGTAGGAGAAAGCCTCTCCTCACCCTCGTGGCTGTAGCAACCAGCCTGGGCAGGAGAAAGCCTCTCCTCACCCTTGTGGCTGTAGCAACCAGCCTGGGCAGAAGAAAGCCTCTCCTCACCTTCGTGGCTGTAGCAACCAGCCTGGGCAGGAGAAAGCCTCTCCTCACCCTCGTGGCTGTGGCAACCAGCCTGGGCAGGAGAAAGCCTCTCCTCACCCTCGTGGCTGTAGCAACCAGCCTGGGCAGGATAAAGCTTCTCCTCACCCTCGTGGCTGTAGCAACCAGCCTGGGCAGGATAAAGCCTCTCCTCACCCTCGTGGCTGTAGCAACCAGCCTGGGCAGGAGAAAGCCTCTCCTCACCCTCGTGGCTGTAGCAACCAGCCTGGGCAGGATAAAGCCTCTCCTCACCCTCGTGGCTGTAGCAACCAGCCTGGGCAGGATAAAGCCTCTCCTCACTCTCGTGGCTGTAGCAACCAGCCTGAGCAGGATAAAGCCTCTCCTCACCCTCGTGGCTGTAGCAACCAGCCTGGGCAGGATAAAGCCTCTCCTCACCCTCGTGGCTGTAGCAACCAGCCTGGGCAGGATAAAGCCTCTCCTCACCCTCGTGGCTGTAGCAACCAGCCTGGGCAGGATAAAGCCTCTCCTCACCCTTGTGGCTGTAGCAACCAGCCTGGGCAGGAGAAAGCCTCTCCTCACCCTCGTGGCTGTAGCAACCAGCCTGGGCAGGAGAAGGCCTCTCCTCACCTTCGTGGCTGTAGCAACCAGCCTGGGCAGGAGAAAGCCTCTCCTCACCCTCGTGGCTGTAGCAACCAGCCTGGGCAGGATAAAGCCTCTCCTCACCCTCGTGGCTGTAGCAACCAGCCTGGGCAGGATAAAGCCTCTCCTCACCCTCGTGGCTGTAGCAACCAGCCTGGGCAGGATAAAGCCTCTCCTCACCCTCGTGGCTGTAGCTACCAGCCTGGGCAGGATAAAGCCTCTCCTCACCCTCGTGGCTGTAGCAACCAGCCTGGGCAGGAGAAAGCCTCTCCTTACCCTCGTGGCTGTAGCAACCAGCTTGGGCAGGAGAAAGCCTCTCCTCACCCTCGTGGCTGTAGCAACCAGCCTGGGTAGGAGAAAGCCTCTCCTCACCCTCGTGGCTGTAGCAACCAGCCTGGGCAGGAGAAAGCCTCTCCTCACCCTCGTGGCTGTAGCAACCAGCCTGGGCAGAAGAAAGCCTCTCCTCACCTTCGTGGCTGTAGCAACCAGCCTGGGCAGGAGAAAGCCTCTCCTCACCCTCGTGGCTGTGGCAACCAGCCTGGGCAGGAGAAAGCCTCTCCTCACCCTCGTGGCTGTAGCAACCAGCCTGGGCAGGATAAAGCTTCTCCTCACCCTCGTGGCTGTAGCAACCAGCCTGGGCAGGATAAAGCCTCTCCTCACCCTCGTGGCTGTAGCAACCAGCCTGGGCAGGAGAAAGCCTCTCCTCACCCTCGTGGCTGTAGCAACCAGCCTGGGCAGGATAAAGCCTCTCCTCACCCTCGTGGCTGTAGCAACCAGCCTGGGCAGGATAAAGCCTCTCCTCACTCTCGTGGCTGTAGCAACCAGCCTGAGCAGGATAAAGCCTCTCCTCACCCTCGTGGCTGTAGCAACCAGCCTGGGCAGGATAAAGCCTCTCCTCACCCTCGTGGCTGTAGCAACCAGCCTGGGCAGGATAAAGCCTCTCCTCACCCTCGTGGCTGTAGCAACCAGCCTGGGCAGGATAAAGCCTCTCCTCACCCTTGTGGCTGTAGCAACCAGCCTGGGCAGGATAAAGCCTCTCCTCACCCTCGTGGCTGTAGCAACCAGCCTGGGCAGGATAAAGCCTCTCCTCACCCTCGTGGCTGTAGCAACCAGCCTGGGCAGGATAAAGCCTATCCTCACCCTCGGGGCTGCGGCACGTTGTGACTCCAAGTCTGGGATAAACCCACCCCGCACTCTGCGACTGGCTAGGGTTCTGTTGTCACATCTCGGGGAGACAGTTGGGCTAGAACCTTTCGGTGAGGCCAAACATTTATTGTTTTAAGCTTTTAAATCATGGTTACAGACTGAGTAAGTTAAATTTAAATTGCGATTGTTCACTTTTCCCTCATTGGTTGACATACTTTCAGAAAAACGAAAACCTCACTAGGAGGAAACGAGAGTTCTATCGAGACAGATATTATATATGTCACGTCACCCTGTGTGTCACCCTGTGTGTCACCCTGTGTGTCACTCTGTGTCACCCTGTGTCACTCTGTGTGTCACCCTGTGTGTCACCCTGTGTGTCACTCTGTTACCCTGTGTCACGCTGTGTGTCACCCTGTGTGTCACCCTGTGTGTTACCCTGTGTGTCACTCTGTGTCACCCTGTGTTACCATGTGTGTCACCCTGTGTGTCACCCGGTGTGTCATCCGGTGTGTCACCCTGTGTGCCACTATGTGTGTCACCCTGTGTGTCAGTCTGTGTGTCACCCTGTGTGTCACCCTGTGTGTTACCCTGTGTGTCACCCTGTGTGTCACTCTGTGTCACCCTGTGTGTCACTCTGTGTGTCACCCTGGGTGTCACCTGTGTCACCCTGTGTGTCACTCTGTGTGTCACCCTGTGTTACCCTGTGTGTCACTCTGTGTCACCCTGGGTGCCACCATGTGTCACCCTGTGTGTCACCATGTGTCACCCTGTGTTACCATGTGTGTCACCCTGTGTGTCACCCGGTGTGTCATCCGGTGTGTCACCCTGTGTGCCACTATGTGTGTCACCCTGTGTGTCACTCTGTGTGTCGCCCTGTGTGTCACCCTGTGTGTCACCCTGTGTGTCACTCTGTCACCCTGTGTGTCACTCTGTGTGTCACCCTGGGTGTCACCTGTGTCACCCTGTGTGTCACTCTGTGTGTCACCCTGTGTTACCCTGTGTGTCACTCTGTGTCACCCTGGGTGCCACCATGTGTCACCCTGTGTGTCACCATGTGTCACCCTGTGTCACCCTGTGTGTCACTCCGTGTGTCACCCTGTGTGTCACCCTGTGTTACCCTGTGTGTCACTCTGTGTGTTACCTGTGTTACCCTGTGTATCACCTGTGTCACCCTGTGTGTCACTCTGTGTGTCACCCTGTGTCACTCTGTGTTACCCTGTGTGTCACCCTGTGTGTCACTCTGTGTGTCACTCTGTGTGTTACCCTGTGTGTCACCCTGTGTGTCACTGTGTGTCACCTGTGTTACCCTGTGTGTCACTGTGTGTCACCTGTGTTACCCTGTGTGTCACCCTGTGTGTCACCCTGTGTTACCCTGTATGTCACGCTGTGTGTCACCCTGTGTGTCACTTTGTGTCATTTTTTCTGTCACCCTGTGTGTCACCCTGGGTGCCACGCTGTGTCACCATGTGTGTCACCCTGTGTGTCACCCTGGGTGCCACGCTGTGTCACCCTGTGTTACCCTGTGTGTCACCCTGTGTCACCCTGTGCGTCACCATGTGCATCACCCTGTGCGTCACCCTGTGTGTCACCCTGTGTGTCACCCTGTGTGTCACCCTGTGTCACCATGTGTGTCACCCTGGTTGTCACCCTGGTTGTCAACATGTGTGTCACCATGTGTCACGCTGTGTCACCCCGTGTAACTTTGTGTGTCACGCTGTGTGTCACCCTGGGTGCCACGCTGTGTCACTTTGTGTGTCACCATGTGTGTCACCATGTGTCACTTTGTGTGTCACCATGTGTGTCACCATGTGTGTCACCCTGGGTGTCACCATGTGTGTCACCATGTGTCACCATGTGTGTCACCGTGTGTCACCATGTGTGTCACCATGTGTGTCACCATGTGCGTCACCCTGTGTGTCACCCTGTGTGTCACCATGTGCGTCACCCTGTGTGTCACCATGTGCGTCACCATGTGCGTCACCCTGTGTGTCACGCTGTGTGTCACCCTGTGTGTCACTCTGTGTGTCACTCTGTGTTACCCTGTGTCACGCTGTGTGTCACCCTGTGTGTCACCCTGTGTGTCACCCTGTGTGTTACCCTGTGTGTCACTCTGTGTCACCCTGTGTGTCACCCTGTGTTACCATGTGTGTCACCCGGTGTGTCACCTGTGTTACCCTGTGTGTCACTGTGTGTCACCTGTGTTACCCTGTGTGTCACCCTGTGTGTCGCTGTGTGTCACCCTGTGTTACCCTGTATGTCACGCTGTGTGTCACCCTGTGTGTCACTTTGTGTCATTTTTTCTGTCACCCTGTGTGTCACCCTGTGTGTCACCCTGGGTGCCACGCTGTGTCACCATGTGTGTCACCCTGTGTGTCACCCTGGGTGCCACGCTGTGTGTCACCCTGTGTTACCCTGTGTGTCACCCTGTGTCACCCTGTGCGTCACCATGTGCATCACCCTGTGCGTCACCCTGTGTGTCACCCTGTGTGTCACCCTGTGTGTCACCCTGTGTCACCATGTGTGTCACCCTGGTTGTCACCCTGGTTGTCAACATGTGTGTCACCATGTGTCACGCTGTGTCACCCCGTGTAACTTTGTGTGTCACGCTGTGTGTCACCCTGGGTGCCACGCTGTGTCACTTTGTGTGTCACCATGTGTGTCACCATGTGTCACTTTGTGTGTCACCATGTGTGTCACCCTGGGTGTCACCATGTGTGTCACCATGTGTCACCATGTGTGTCACCATGTGTGTCACCATGTGTGTCACCATGTGCGTCACCCTGTGTGTCACCCTGTGTGTCACCATGTGCGTCACCCTGTGTGTCACCATGTGCGTCACCCTGTGTGTCACGCTGTGTCACGCTGTGTCACCCTGTGTCACCTTGTGTCACCCTGTGTCACGCTGTGTCACCCGTTTGGCTGTATGTTACAGAGGAACACCATCAAGCGGATGTGCATCAAGACGCTTCCCCCAGTCCTCTGCATCCAGCTCAAGCGCTTCGACTACGACTGGGAGGCCAACCGCGCTCTAAAGTTCGACGACCACTTCAAGGTGAGGTTCTACTGTCCTCCGCCTCTCCGCCTTGTTATTATCAACTGATGCGTAAAGTTTCCAGTCTTTAAGTGGTAGAGCTCGTTTCAAATAAGCGTTATACAGAGATTATTACGGTGCGACCATCTTAGTTGCAAGGTAATTTGTAATTTAATTTCGATCCAATTTCATTCAAAAATTTTTTGTTACATTTGGGCTTGACAATGCAACTTTTAAGTTATAAGAGCGGAAGTTACGAAATCTTACTGAAATGACGCCCTTGCCGCTTCTTTGAGCAGCGCACCTGGGTATAGTACGAACAATATGTAGTGCTTATTCCTTAGCTCATATTGCAACGTACTGCAGTACACGTTGCTCTTCTCGTTGAGGGCTTGTTAAGGTGTCGATTAACTCTCATTGAGGGAACCAGCTGTCCCTGTTCCTCCACGTGGCCGCCTCCCAAAGTCCGTGTTGTTTGGATTGTAGTTCCCGTGGGTGCTGGACATGGAACCCTACACGGCGGAGGGCATGGCCCGCAAGGACGATCTACTTCCGGTCCCACCTGGCACCGACAGCGACACCGGAAGTGAAAGTCCTAGCCACGAGTCCGGCATTCTGTTCAGCTGCGGCTCCAACTCCAACATCAACCAGATCAATTACGAGCTGGTGGGAGTGGTGGTGCACAGCGGGCAGGCCAACGCCGGCCACTACTACTCCTTCATCAAGGACAGGAGGTGGGTGGAGGGGGTGGGTAGGGAGGTTGGTGGTGCACAGCGGGCAGACCAACGCCGGCCACTACTACTCCTTCATCAAGGACAGGAGGTGGGTGGAGGGGGTGGGTAGGGAGGGTGGTGGTGCATAGCGGGCAGACCAACGCCGGCCACTACTACTCCTTCATCAAGGACAGGAGGTGGGTGGAGGGGGTGGGTAGGGAGGGTGGTGGTGCACAGCGGGCAGGCCAACGCCGGCCACTACTACTCCTTCATCAAGGGCAGAAGGTGGGTGGGGGGGTGGGTGGGTAGGGAGGGTGGTGGTGCACAGCGGGCAGGCCAACGCCGGCCACTACTACTCCTTCATCAAGGACAGGAGGTGGGTGGAGGGGGTGGGTAGGGAGGGTGGTGGTGCACAGCGGGCAGACCAACGCCGGCCACTACTACTCCTTCATCAAGGACAGGAGGTGGGTGGAGGGGGCGGGTAGGGAGGGTGGTGGTGCACAGCGGGCAGGCCAACGCCGGCCACTACTACTCCTTCATCAAGGACAGGAGGTGGGTGGAGGGGGTGGGTAGGGAGGGTGGTGGTGCACAGCGGGCAGGCCAACGCCGGCCACTACTACTCCTTCATCAAGGACAGGAGGTGGGTGGAGGGGGTGGGTAGGGAGGGTGGTGGTGCATAGCGGGCAGGCCAACGCCGGCCACTACTACTCCTTCATCAAGGACAGGAGGTGGGTGGAGGGGGTGGGTAGGGAGGGTGGTGGTGCACAGAGGGCAGACCAACGCCGGCCACTACTACTCCTTCATCAAGGACAGGAGGTGGGTGGGGGGGGTGGGTAGGGAGGGTAATGGTGCACAGCGGGCAGACCAACGCCGGCCACTACTACTCCTTCATCAAGGACAGGAGGTGGGTGGAGGGGGTGGGTAGGGAGGGTGGTGGTGCACAGCGGGCAGGCCAACGCCGGCCACTACTACTCCTTCATCAAGGACAGGAGGTGGGTGGAGGGGGTGGGTAGGGAGGGTGGTGGTGCACAGCGGGCAGCCCAACGCCGGCCACTACTACTCCTTCATCAAGGACAGGAGGTGGGTGGAGGGGGTGGGTAGGGAGGGTGGTGGTGCACAGCGGGCAGGCCAACGCCGGCCACTACTACTCCTTCATCAAGGACAGGAGGTGGGTGAAGGGGGTGGGTAGGGAGGGTGGTGGTGCATAGCGGGCAGGCCAACGCCGGCCACTACTACTCCTTCATCAAGGACAGGAGGTGGGTGGAGGGGGTGGGTAGGGAGGGTGGTGGTGCACAGCGGGCAGACCAACGCCGGCCACTACTACTCCTTCATCAAGGACAGGAGGTGGGTGGAGGGGGTGGGTAGGGAGGGTGGTGGTGCACAGCGGGCAGACCAACGCCGGCCACTGCTACTCCTTCATCAAGGACAGGAGGTGGGTGGAGGGGGTGGGTAGGGAGGGTGGTGGTGCACAGCGGGCAGACCAACGCCGGCCACTGCTACTCCTTCATCAAGGACAGGAGGTGCGTGAAGGGGGTGGGTAGGGAGGGTGGTGGTGCACAGCGGGCAGACCAACGCCGGCCACTACTACTCCTTCATCAAGGACAGGAGGTGGGTGGAGGGAGTAGGTAGGAAGGGTGGTGGTGCACAGCGGGCAGACCAACGCCGGCCACTACTACTCCATCAAGGACAGGAGGTGGGTGGAGGGGGTGGGTAGGGAGGGTGGTGGTGCATAGCGGGCAGACCAACGCCGGCCACTACTACTCCTTCATCAAGGACAGGAGGTGGGTGGAGGGGGTGGGTAGGGAGGGTAATGGTGCACAGCGGGCAGACCAACGCCGGCCACTACTACTCCTTCATCAAGGACAGGAGGTGGGTGGAGGGAGTAGGTAGGAAGGGTGGTGGTGCACAGCGGGCAGACCAACGCCGGCCACTACTACTCCATCAAGGACAGAAGGTGGGTGGAGGGGGTGGGTAGGGAGGGTGGTGGTGCACAGCGGGCAGACCAACGCCGGCCACTACTACTCCTTCATCAAGGACAGGAGGTGGGTGGAGGGAGTAGGTAGGAAGGGTGGTGGTGCACAGCGGGCAGACCAACGCCGGCCACTACTACTCCATCAAGGACAGGAGGTGGGTGGAGGGGGTGGGTAGGGAGGGTGGTGGTGCATAGCGGGCAGACCAACGCCGGCCACTACTACTCCTTCATCAAGGACAGGAGGTGGGTGGAGGGGGTGGGTAGGGAGGGTAATGGTGCACAGCGGGCAGACCAACGCCGGCCTCTACTACTCCTTCATCAAGGACAGGAGGTGGGTGGAGGGGGTCGGTAGGGAGGGTGGTGGTGCATAGCGGGCAGGCCAACGCCGGCCACTACTACTCCTTCATCAAGGACAGGAGGTGGGTGGAGGGGGTGGGTAGGGAGGGTGGTGGTGCACAGCGGGCAGACCAACGCCGGCCACTACTACTCCTTCATCAAGGACAGGAGGTGGGTGGAGGGGGTGGGTAGGGAGGGTGGTGGTGCACAGCGGGCAGGCCAACGCCGGCCACTACTACTCCTTCATCAAGGACAGGAGGTGGGTGGAGGGGGTGGGTAGGGAGGGTGGTGGTGCACAGCGGGCAGACCAACGCCGGCCACTACTACTCCTTCATCAAGGACAGGAGGTGGGTGGAGGGGGTGGGTAGGGAGGGTGGTGGTGCACAGCGGGCAGGCCAACGCCGGCCACTACTACTCCTTCATCAAGGACAGGAGGTGGGTGGAGGGGGTGGGTAGGGAGGGTGGTGGTGCACAGCGGGCAGACCAACGCCGGCCACTACTACTCCTTCATCAAGGACAGGAGGTGGGTGAAGGGGGTGGGTAGGGAGGGTGGTGGTGCACAGCGGGCAGACCAACGCCGGCCTCTACTACTCCTTCATCAAGGACAGGAGGTGGGTGGAGGGGGTGGGTAGGGAGGGTGGTGGTGCACAGCGGGCAGACCAACGCCGGCCACTGCTACTCCTTCATCAAGGACAGGAGGTGCGTGAAGGGGGTGGGTAGGGAGGGTGGTGGTGCACAGCGGGCAGACCAACGCCGGCCACTACTACTCCTTCATCAAGGACAGGAGGTGGGTGGAGGGAGTAGGTAGGAAGGGTGGTGGTGCACAGCGGGCAGACCAACGCCGGCCTCTACTACTCCTTCATCAAGGACAGGAGGTGGGTGGAGGGGGTGGGTAGGGAGGGTGGTGGTGCATAGCGGGCAGGCCAACGCCGGCCACTACTACTCCTTCATCAAGGACAGGAGGTGGGTGGAGGGGGTGGGTAGGAAGGGTGGCGGTGCACAGCGGGCAGACCAACGCCGGCCACTACTACTCCTTCATCAAGGACAGGAGGTGGGTGGAGGGAGTAGGTAGGAAGGGTGGTGGTGCACAGCGGGCAGACCAACGCCGGCCACTACTACTCCTTCATCAAGGACAGAAGGTGGGTGAAGGGGGTGGGTAGGGAGGGTGGTGGTGCACAGCGGGCAGACCAACGCCGGCCTCTACTACTCCTTCATCAAGGACAGGAGGTGGGTGGAGGGGGTGGGTAGGGAGGGTGGTGGTGCATAGCGGGCAGGCCAACGCCGGCCACTACTACTCCTTCATCAAGGACAGGAGGTGGGTGGAGGGGGTGGGTAGGAAGGGTGGCGGTGCACAGCGGGCAGACCAACGCCGGCCACTACTACTCCTTCATCAAGGACAGGAGGTGGGTGGAGGGGGTGGGTAGGGAGGGTGGTGGTGCACAGCGGGCAGGCCAACGCCGGCCACTACTACTCCTTCATCAAGGACAGGAGGTGGGTGGAGGGGGTGGGTAGGGAGGGTGGTGGTGCACAGCGGGCAGGCCAACGCCGGCCACTACTACTCCTTCATCAAGGGCAGGAGGTGGGTGGAGGGGGTGGGTAGGGAGGGTGGTGGTGCACAGCGGGCAGGCCAACGCCGGCCACTACTACTCCTTCATCAAGGACAGGAGGTGGGTGGAGGGGGTGGGTAGGGAGGGTGGTGGTGCACAGCGGGCAGGCCAACGCCGGCCACTACTACTCCTTCATCAAGGGCAGGAGGTGGGTGGAGGGGGTGGGTAGGGAGGATGGTGGTGCACAGCGGGCAGGCCAACGCCGGCCACTACTACTCCTTCATCAAGGACAGGAGGTGGGTGGAGGGGGTGGGTAGGGAGGGTGGTGGTGCACAGCGGGCAGACCAACGCCGGCCACTACTACTCCTTCATCAAGGACAGGAGGTGGGTGGAGGGGGTGGGTAGGGAGGGTGGTGGTGCACAGCGGGCAGGCCAACGCCGGCCACTACTACTCCTTCATCAAGGGCAGGAGGTGGGTGGAGGGGGTGGGTAGGGAGGGTGGTGGTGCACAGCGGGCAGACCAACGCCGGCCACTACTACTCCTTCATCAAGGACAGGGGGTTGGGTAGGGAGGGTGGTGGTGCATAGCGGGCAGGCCAACGCCGGCCACTACTACTCCTTCATCAAGGACAGGAGGTGGGTGGAGGGGGTGGGTAGGGAGGGTGGTGGTGCACAGCGGGCAGGCCAACGCCGGCCACTACTACTCCTTCATCAAGGACAGGAGGTGGGTGGAGGGGGTGGGTAGGGAGGGTGGTGGTGCACAGCGGGCAGGCCAACGCCGGCCACTACTACTCCTTCATCAAGGGCAGGAGGTGGGTGGAGGGGGTGGGTAGGGAGGGTGGTGGTGCTGCACAGCGGGCAGGCCAACGCCGGCCACTACTACTCCTTCATCAAGGACAGGAGGTGGGTGAAGGGGGTGGGTAGGAAGGGTAATGGTGCACAGCGGGCAGGCCAACGCCGGCCACTACTACTCCTTCATCAAGGACAGGAGGTGGGTGAAGGGGGTGGGTAGGGAGGGTGGTGGTGCACAGCGGGCAGACCAACGCCGGCCACTACTACTCCTTCATCAAGGACAGGAGGTGGGTGGAGGGGGTGGGTAGGAAGGGTGGTGGTGCACAGCGGGCAGGCCAACGCCGGCCACTACTACTCCTTCATCAAGGACAGGAGGTGGGTGGAGGGGGTGGGTAGGAAGGGTGGTGGTGCACAGCGGGCAGACCAACGCCGGCCACTACTACTCCTTCATCAAGGACAGGAGGTGGGTGGAGGGGGTGGGTAGGGAGGGTGGTGGTGCACAGCGGGCAGGCCAACGCCGGCCACTACTACTCCTTCATCAAGGACAGGAGGTGGGTGGAGGGGGTGGGTAGGGAGGGTGGTGGTGCACAGCGGGCAGGCCAACGCCGGCCACTACTACTCCTTCATCAAGGGCAGGAGGTGGGTGGAGGGGGTGGGTAGGGAGGGTGGTGGTGCACAGCGGGCAGGCCAACGCCGGCCACTACTACTCCTTCATCAAGGACAGGAGGTGGGTGGAGGGGGTGGGTAGGGAGGGTGGTGGTGCACAGCGGGCAGGCCAACGCCGGCCACTACTACTCCTTCATCAAGGGCAGGAGGTGGGTGGAGGGGGTGGGTAGGGAGGATGGTGGTGCACAGCGGGCAGGCCAACGCCGGCCACTACTACTCCTTCATCAAGGACAGGAGGTGGGTGGAGGGGGTGGGTAGGGAGGGTGGTGGTGCACAGCGGGCAGACCAACGCCGGCCACTACTACTCCTTCATCAAGGACAGGAGGTGGGTGGAGGGGGTGGGTAGGGAGGGTGGTGGTGCACAGCGGGCAGGCCAACGCCGGCCACTACTACTCCTTCATCAAGGGCAGGAGGTGGGTGGAGGGGTGGGTAGGGAGGGTGGTGGTGCACAGCGGGCAGACCAACGCCGGCCACTACTACTCCTTCATCAAGGACAGGGGGTGGGTAGGGAGGGTGGTGGTGCACAGCGGGCAGGCCAACGCCGGCCACTACTACTCCTTCATCAAGGACAGGAGGTGGGTGGAGGGGGTGGGTAGGGAGGGTGGTGGTGCACAGCGGGCAGACCAACGCCGGCCACTACTACTCCTTCATCAAGGACAGGAGGTGGGTGGAGGGGGTGGGTAGGGAGGGTGGTGGTGCACAGCGGGCAGGCCAACGCCGGCCACTACTACTCCTTCATCAAGGGCAGGAGGTGGGTGGAGGGGGTGGGTAGGGAGGGTGGTGGTGCACAGCGGGCAGACCAACGCCGGCCACTACTACTCCTTCATCAAGGACAGGAGGTGGGTGGAGGGGGTGGGTAGGGAGGGTGGTGGTGCATAGCGGGCAGGCCAACGCCGGCCACTACTACTCCTTCATCAAGGACAGGAGGTGGGTGGAGGGGGTGGGTAGGGAGGGTGGTGGTGCACAGCGGGCAGGCCAACGCCGGCCACTACTACTCCTTCATCAAGGACAGGAG
>OZ025249.1:55934790-56037530 GCA_964019135.1 Arenicola marina | reverse complement strand
GCGCCTTCTATTCGGCCACCCCCTCCACCACTCCTCCGCCCGCCGCTCCCTCTATCGGCAAGCCACCCTACCCCCCACCCCACCACCCTCCCCACCCTTTCCAGCAGCTTCGTGATTCGACTTGTGCTAATATGCCAGAAACGGTTTCCATTAAACGCACGTAACTTCTTTAGAACGAGGTAAGCGGACAAAATGCCTGCAAATTCGCTCATAGGGGGATTTGCGGCAGAGACTTTACGCAAACCCGCCCAAGCATTAATAGGCGGCTGGTTCTGCGGTAATCCCAGGTCATTGATAGGTGTATTCATCGGGAAGATCGGGGCGGATCCAGGGGAGGGGGGGCCTGGGAACTTGAGTATACGAAATGATTCGGAAACTGACAGTTTGTCGATACTACCCCCCTCCCCTTGTCAAATTCCTGGATCCGCTCCTGGAAATCTTTTTGATGTGTCTTAGAAGCCACGTGGACCCCCTGCGGCAAGGCGCCGGGGTGTCAGATATGGCGCGGTGGGTGGAGGGGGTGGGTCGGAAGGGTGGTGGTGCACAGCGGGCAGACCAACGCCGGCCACTACTACTCCTTCATCAAGGACAGGAGGTGGGTGGAGGGAGTAGGTAGGAAGGGTGGTGGTGCACAGCGGGCAGACCAACGCCGGCCACTACTACTCCTTCATCAAGGACAGGAGGTGGGTGAAGGGGGTGGGTAGGGAGGGTGGTGGTGCACAGCGGCAGACCAACGCCGGCCTCTACTACTCCTTCATCAAGGACAGGAGGTGGATGGAGGGGGTGGGTAGGGAGGGTGGTGGTGCATAGCGGGCAGCCCAACGCCGGCCACTACTACTCCTTCATCAAGGACAGGAGGTGGGTGGAGGGGGTGGGTAGGAAGGGTGGCGGTGCACAGCCGGCAGACCAACGCCGGCCACTACTACTCCTTCATCAAGGACAGGAGGTGGGTGGGGGGGGGGGGGGGGTAGGGAGGGTGGTGGTGCACAGCGGGCAGGCCAACGCCGGCCACTACTACTCCTTCATCAAGGACAGGAGGTGGGTGGAGGGAGTAGGTAGGAAGGGTGGTGGTGCACAGCGGGCAGACCAACGCCGGCCACTACTACTCCTTCATCAAGGACAGGAGGTGGGTGGAGGGGTGGGTAGGAAGGGTGGTGGTGCACAGCGGGCAGACCAACGCCGGCCACTACTACTCCTTCATCAAGGACAGGAGGTGGGTGGAGGGGGTGGGTAGGGAGGGTGGTGGTGCACAGCGAGCAGGCCAACGCCGGCCACTAATACTCCTTCATCAAGGACAGGAGGTGGGTGGAGGGGGTGGGTAGGGAGGGTGGTGGTGCACAGCGGCAGGCCAACGCCGGCCTCTACTACTCCTTCATCAAGGACAGGAGGTGGGTGGAGGGGGTGGGTAGGGAGGGTGGTGGTGCACAGCGGGCAGGCCAACGCCGGCCACTACTACTCCTTCATCAAGGACAGGAGGTGGGTGGAGGGGGTGGGTAGGGAAGGTGGTGGTGCATAGCGGGCAGGCCAACGCCGGCCACTACTACTCCTTCATCAAGGACAGGAGGTGGGTGGAGGGAGTAGGTAGGAAGGGTGGTGGTGCACAGCGGGCAGACCAACGCCGGCCACTACTACTCCTTCATCAAGGACAGGAGGTGGGTGGAGGGGGTGGGTAGGAAGGGTGGTGGTGCACAGCGGGCAGACCAACGCCGGCCACTACTACTCCTTCATCAAGGACAGGAGGTGGGTGGAGGGGGTGGGTAGGGAGGGTGGTGGTGCACAGCGGGCAGGCCAACGCCGGCCACTACTACTCCTTCATCAAGGACAGGAGGTGGGTGGAGGGGGTGGGTAGGGAGGGTGGTGGTGCACAGCGGGCAGGCCAACGCCGGCCACTACTACTCCTTCATCAAGGACAGGAGGTGGGTGGAGGGAGTAGGTAGGAAGGGTGGTGGTGCACAGCGGGCAGGCCAACGCCGGCCACTTACTACTCCTTCATCAAGGACAGGAGGTGGGTGGAGGGGGTGGGTAGGGAGGGTGGTGGTGCACAGCGGGCAGGCCAACGCCGGCCACTACTACTCCTTCATCAAGGAGAGGAGGTGGGTGGAGGGGGTGGGTAGGGAGGGTGGTGGTGCACAGCGGGCAGGCCAACGCCGGCCACTACTACTCCTTCATCAAGGACAGGAGGTGGGTGAAGGGGGTGGGTAGGGAGGGTAATGGTGCACAGCGGGCAGGCCAACGCCGGCCACTACTACTCCTTCATCAAGGACAGGAGGTGGGTGAAGGGGGGTGGGTAGGGAGGGTAATGGTGCACAGCGGGCAGGCCAACGCCGGCCACTACTACTCCTTCATCAAGGACAGGAGGTGGGTGAAGGGGGTGGGTAGGGAGGGTGGTGGTGCACAGCGGGCAGGCCAACGTCGGCCACTACTACTCCTTCATCAAGGACAGGAGGTGGGTGGAGGGAGTAGGTAGGAAGGGTGGTGGTGCACAGCGGGCAGACCAACGCCGGCCACTACTACTCCTTCATCAAGGACAGGAGGTGGGTGAGGGGGTGGGTAGGGAGGGTGGTGGTGCACAGCGGGCAGGCCAACGTCGGCCACTACTACTCCTTCATCAAGGACAGGAGGTGGGTGGAGGGAGTAGGTAGGAAGGGTGGTGGTGCACAGCGGGCAGACCAACGCCGGCCACTACTACTCCTTCATCAAGGACAGGAGGTGGGTGAGGGGGTGGGTAGGGAGGGTGGTGGTGCACAGCGGGCAGACCAACGCCGGCCACTACTACTCCTTCATCAAGGACAGGAGGTGGGTGGAGGGGGTGGGTAGGAAGGGTGGTGGTGCACAGCGGGCAGACCAACTCCGGCCACTACTACTCCTTCATCAAGGACAGGAGGTGGGTGGAGGGGGTGGGTAGGGAGGGTGGTGGTGCACAGCGGGCAGGCCAACGCCGGCCACTACTACTCCTTCATCAAGGACAGGAGGTGGGTGGAGGGAGTAGGTAGGAAGGGTGGTGGTGCACAGCGGGCAGGCCAACGCCGGCCACTACTACTCCTTCATCAAGGACAGGAGGTGGGTGGAGGGGGTGGGTAGGGAGGGTGGTGGTGCACAGCGGGCGGACCAACGCCGGCCACTACTACTCCTTCATCAAGGACAGGAGGTGGGTGGAGGGGGTGGGTAGGGAGGGTGGTGGTGCACAGCGGGCAGGCCAACGCCGGCCACTACTACTCCTTCATCAAGGACAGGAGGTGGGTGGAGGGGGTGGGTAGGGAGGATGGTGGTGCACAGCGGGCAGACCAACGCCGGCCACTACTACTCCTTCATCAAGGACAGGAGGTGGGTGGAGGGAGTAGGTAGGAAGGGTGGTGGTGCACAGCGGGCAGGCCAACGCCGGCCACTACTACTCCTTCATCAAGGACAGGAGGTGGGTGGAGGGGGTGGGTAGGGAGGGTGGTGGTGCACAGCGGGCAGGCCAACGCCGGCCACTACTACTCCTTCATCAAGGACAGGAGGTGGGTGGAGGGGGTGGGTAGGGAGGGTGGTGGTGCATAGCGGGCAGGCCAACGCCGGCCACTACTACTCCATCAAGGACAGGCGGTGGGTGGAGGGGGTGGGTCGGAAGGGTGGTGGTGCACAGCGGGCAGACCAACGCCGGCCACTACTACTCCTTCATCAAGGACAGGAGGTGGGTGGAGGGGGTGGGTAGGAAGGGTGGTGGTGCACAGCGGGCAGACCAACGCCGGCCACTACTACTCCTTCATCAAGGGCAGGAGGTGGGTGAGGGGGGTGGGTAGGGAGGGTGGTGGTGCACAGCGGGCAGGCCAACGCCGGCCACTACTACTCCTTCATCAAGGACAGGAGGTGGGTGGAGGGGGTGGGTAGGGAGGATGGTGGTGCATAGCGGGCAGACCAACGCCGGCCACTACTACTCCTTCATCAAGGACAGGAGGTGGGTGGAGGGGGTGGGTAGGGAGGGTGGTGGTGCACAGCGGGCAGGCCAACGCCGGCTGCTACTACTCCTTCATCAAGGACAGGAGGTGGGTGGAGGGGGTGGGTAGGGAGGGTGGTGGTGCACAGCGGGCAGGCCAACGCCGGCCACTACTACTCCTTCATCAAGGACAGGAGGTGGGTGGAGGGGGTGGGTAGGGAGGGTGGTGGTGCACAGCGGGCAGGCCAACGCCGGCCACTACTACTCCTTCATCAAGGACAGGAGGTGGGTGGAGGGGGTGGGTAGGGAGGGTGGTGGTGCACAGCGGGCAGGCCAACGCCGGCCACTACTACTCCTTCATCAAGGACAGGAGGTGGGTGGAGGGGGTGGGTAGGGAGGATGGTGGTGCACAGCGGGCAGACCAACGCCGGCCACTACTACTCCTTCATCAAGGACAGGAGGTGGGTGGAGGGAGTAGGTAGGAAGGGTGGTGGTGCACAGCGGGCAGGCCAACGCCGGCCACTACTACTCCTTCATCAAGGACAGGAGGTGGGTGGAGGGGGTGGGTAGGGAGGGTGGTGGTGCACAGCGGGCAGGCCAACGCCGGCCACTACTACTCCTTCATCAAGGACAGGAGGTGGGTGGAGGGGGTGGGTAGGGAGGATGGTGGTGCACAGCGGGCAGACCAACGCCGGCCACTACTACTCCTTCATCAAGGACAGGAGGTGGGTGGAGGGAGTAGGTAGGAAATGTGGTGGTGCACAGCGGGCAGGCCAACGCCGGCCACTACTACTCCTTCATCAAGGACAGGAGGTGGGTGGAGGGGGTGGGTAGGGAGGGTGGTGGTGCACAGCGGGCAGGCCAACGCCGGCCACTACTACTCCTTCATCAAGGACAGGAGGTGGGTGGAGGGGGTGGGTAGGGAGGATGGTGGTGCACAGCGGGCAGGCCAACGCCGGCCACTACTACTCCTTCATCAAGGACAGGAGGTGGGTGGAGGGAGTAGGCAGGAAGGGTGGTGGTGCACAGCGGGCAGGCCAACGCCGGCCACTACTACTCCTTCATCAAGGACAGGAGGTGGGTGGAGGGGGTGGGTAGGGAGGGTGCTGGTGCACAGCGGGCAGGCCAACGCCGGCCACTACTACTCCTTCATCAAGGACAGGAGGTGGGTGGAGGGGGTGGGTAGGGAAGGTGGTGGTGCATAGCGGGCAGGCCAACGCCGGCCACTACTACTCCATCAAGGACAGGAGGTGGGTGGAGGGGGTGGGTAGGAAGGGTGGTGGTGCACAGCGGGCAGACCAACGCCGGCCACTACTACTCCTTCATCGAGGACAGGAGGTGGGTGGAGGGGGTGGGTAGGAAGGGTGGTGGTGCACAGCGGGCAGACCAACGCCGGCCACTACTACTCCTTCATCAAGGGCAGGAGGTGGGTGAGGGGGGTGGGTAGGGAGGGTGGTGGTGCACAGCGGGCAGACCAACGCCGGCCACTACTACTCCTTCATCAAGGACAGGAGGTGGGTGGGGGGGTGGGTAGGGAGGGTGGTGGTGCACAGCGGGCAGACCAACGCCGGCCACTACTGCTCCTTCATCAAGGACAGGAGGTGGGTGAGAGGGGTGGGTAGGGAGGGTGGTGGTGCACAGCGAGCAGGCCAACGCCGGCCACTACTACTCCTTCATCAAGGACAGGAGGTGGGTGGAGGGAGTAGGTAGGAAGGGTGGTGGTGCACAGCGGGCAGACCAACGCCGGCCACTACTACTCCTTCATCAAGGACAGGAGGTGGGTGAGGGGGGTGGGTAGGGAGGGTGGTGGTGCACAGCGGGCAGACTAACGCCGGCCACTACTACTCCTTCATCAAGGACAGGAGGTGGGTGAGGGGGGTGGGTAGGGAGGGTGGTGGTGCACAGCGGGCAGGCCAACGCCGGCCACTACTACTCCTTCATCAAGGACAGGAGGTGGGTGGAGGGAGTAGGTAGGAAGGGTAATGGTGCACAGCGGGCAGACCAACGCCGGCCACTACTACTCCTTCATCAAGGGCAGGAGGTGGGTGGGGGGGGGGTGGGTAGGGAGGGTGGTGGTGCACAGCGGGCAGGCCAACGCCGGCCTCTACTACTCCTTCATCAAGGGCAGGAGGTGGGTGAGGGGGGTGGGTAGGGAGGGTGGTGGTGCACAGCGGGCAGACCAACGCCGGCCACTACTACTCCTTCATCAAGGACAGGAGGTGGGTGGAGGGGGTGGGTAGGGAGGGTGGTGGTGCACAGCGGGCAGGCCAACGCCGGCCACTACTACTCCTTCATCAAGGGCAGGAGGTGGGTGGGGGGGGGGGGGGGGTAGGGAGGGTGGTGGTGCACAGCGGGCAGACCAACGCCGGCCACTACTACTCCTTCATCAAGGACAGGAGGTGGGTGAAGGGGGTGGGTAGGGAGGGTGGTGGTGCACAGCGGGCAGGCCAACGCCGGCCACTACTACTCCTTCATCAAGGGCAGGAGGTGGGTGGGGGGGGGGGGGTGGTAGGGAGGGTGGTGGTGCACAGCGGGCAGACCAACGCCGGCCACTACTACTCCTTCATCAAGGACAGGAGGTGGGTGGAGGGGGTGGATAGGAATGGTGGTGGTGCCCAGCGGGCAGACCAACGCCGGCCACTACTACTCCTTCATCAAGGACAGGAGGTGGGTGGAGGGGATGGGTAGGGAGGGTGGTGGTGCACAGCGGGCAGGCCAACGCCGGCCACTACTACTCCTTCATCAAGGACAGGAGGTGGGTGGAGGGGGTGGGTAGGGAGGGTGGTGGTGCACAGCGGGCAGACCAACGCCGGCCACTACTACTCCTTCATCAAGGACAGGAGGTGGGTGGAGGGGGTGGGTAGGGAGGGTGGTGGTGCACAGCGGGCCGGCCAACGCCGGCCACTACTACTCCTTCATCAAGGGCAGGAGGTGGGTGAGGGGGGTGGGTAGGGAGGGTGGTGGTGCACAGCGGGCAGACCAACGCCGGCCACTACTACTCCTTCATCAAGGACAGGAGGTGGGTGGAGGGGGTGGGTAGGGAGGGTGGTGGTGCACAGCGGGCAGACCAACGCCGGCCACTACTACTCCTTCATCAAGGGCAGGAGGTGGGTGGGGGGGGGGGTGGGTAGGGAGGGTGGTGGTGCACAGCGGGCAGACCAACGCCGGCCACTACTACTCCTTCATCAAGGACAGGAGGTGGGTGGAGGGGGTGGGTAGGAAGGGTTGTGGTGCCCAGCGGGCAGACCAACGCCGGCCACTACTACTCCTTCATCAAGGACAGGAGGTGGGTGGAGGGGGTGGGTAGGGAGGGTGGTGGTGCACAGCGGGCAGGCCAACGCCGGCCACTACTACTCCTTCATCAAGGGCAGGATGTGGGTGAGGGGGGTGGGTAGGGAGGGTGGTGGTGCACAGCGGGCAGACCAACGCCGGCCACTACTACTCCTTCATCAAGGACAGGAGGTGGGTGGAGGGGGTGGGTAGGGAGGGTGGTGGTGCACAGCGGGCAGACCAACGCCGGCCACTACTACTCCTTCATCAAGGACAGGAGGTGGGTGAAGGGGGTGGGTAGGGAGGGTGGTGGTGCACAGCGGGCAGACCAACGCCGGCCACTACTACTCCTTCATCAAGGACAGGAGGTGGGTGGAGGGGGTGGGTAGGGAGGGTGGTGGTGCACAGCGGGCAGACCAACGCCGGCCACTACTACTCCTTCATCAAGGGCAGGAGGTGGGTGGGGGGGGGGGGGGGTGTGGGTAGGGAGGGTGGTGGTGCACAGAGCGGGCAGACCAACGCCGGCCACTACTACTCCTTCATCAAGGACAGGAGGTGGGTGGAGGGCGTGGGTAGAAAGGGTGGTGGTGCCCAGCGGGCAGACCAACGCCGGCCACTACTACTCCTTCATCAAGGGCAGGAGGTGGGTGAGGGGGATGGTAGGGAGGGTGGTGGTGCACAGCGGGCAGGCCAACGCCGGCCACTACTACTCCTTCATCAAGGACAGGAGGTGGGTGGGGGGGGGGGGGGTGGGTAGGGAGGGTGGTGGTGCACAGCGGGCAGGCCAACGCCGGCCACTACTACTCCTTCATCAAGGACAGGAGGTGGGTGGAGGGTGGGTAGGGAGGGTGGTGGTGCACAGCGGGCAGGCCAACGCCGGCCACTACTACTCCTTCATCAAGGACAGGAGGTGGGTGGAGCGGGTGGGTAGGGAGGGTGGTGGTGCACAGCGGGCAGACCAACGCCGGCCCTCTACTACTCCTTCATCAAGGACAGGAGGGTGGGTCGGGGGGGTGGGTAGTAAGGGTGGTGGTGCACAGCGGGCAGACCAACGCCGGCCACTACTATTGTGATTATGCCGCTCGATAAATCAGAGGGTACAGCGCTCGCATAGAACGTTCTGGCCGCTCGCATTTGGCCACCAGAGTGCTTAACGGCACGTGGATCGGTGGCCCCTGTGCGGCCTTGTCTGTGGTCGGAGAATAAAGATCCCACGCCCTTTTTCGCAAATAGTAGGGTATTACCCCTGGGACATGGCTCCACTCTTTCCTTCTCCCTTAGACGCGATATGCCCAGATTTGGTTAAAGTGTCCTGAATATACAACCAACCACCTATTCTGATTTGTAGTTTATTATTGAATGTTTAATGCTTCTCTTCACAGAACTGCATTTCAATAAATCTTTAATTTATATTATCAAATTTGTATATTTTCGCAATGGTTATGGCTTTATTTACTAACTACCACTCGCCGATAAAGCCGTCATGTGCAAGGCGTTGTTTCCAGAGGGAACTACATGACGAACCCCAGCAAGGGGAAATGGTACAAGTTCAACGACACCATCGTGGAGGAGTTTGACATGTCGGACGCCACGCTAGAGGCCGAGTGTTTTGGCGCAAGTACAAGGCCAAGGTGTTCGACCAGGGTAACCACTGCTTATAGTACTGCTCGGCTTCGCTCAGTGTACGTGTAACTTACACATTACGTACTCCGATGTAGGTGAACATTTAAGATGCACTGCACTCTATGTCGACCTATGTAATCATAACTTTTTGTAACTGTAAATTCTGATGTATTACAATTAGTTTTAAAATGTATGGTTCCTTTCTTAAGAACGACGTGGTTGTTGCTTTCTATTTTATCATATGGTCTTGTAGTCCCTTGTGACCACTTCGAGCACATTGACCACACACTTGTCACTGTGAAGCCTACTGTCGTAGGATATAACATACACGCATTATGACAACCCCCAATTTTGCTGGCGCCCTGTGCACCCTCTGACTCCCATTCCAGCGACGTCGTACCCCGAAGAGCGTATCCGATACTGGAACGGCTACTGCTGTTCTATGAGAAAACCGAGGAGGTTCGAACCCCTGTGTCGGCAAAAAAATCCAAGGTTTCACTGCGAATACAACAGCATGACAAAATCACGTAAGTGGTCGGATGTTATCCAAAGGTAATTCTCGCTCTATTTTTGTAACCCACAGAGCCAAGTTATTACAAGCGTGCGGGGTGTGGTACCACATCAAGCATCACTCTCCACATCGCTCTCCACATCGCTCTCCATCGAGACTGCATGATAAAAAACCCTGTCGTAGATTTGTTAAGGTTGTCGCATTTTTATGTCTTTTGTTACTAGATGTGCTGTGAGGCATTCTTATTTCTGTGACTGACTGACTATATTGTTGTGTTGTTCAGGGCAAAGCGCAACTCGGACAGCCTGGTCATGTTGACTGAGCTGGTCCACAAGGGGGAGAAGAAGGGAATCTTCAACGAGAAGATGCCGGCGCGCATACAACAGGTCGTCCGTGAGGAGAACCTACACTTCATGAAGAACAGGGACGTCTATGAGCTGGAGTACTTCCGGTTTGTGAGGAACCTCGCCACTAGGGCCTTAGTAAGTACTTCCGGTTTGTCAGGAACCTCGCTACCAGGGCCTTAGTAAGTACTTCGGTTTGTGAAGAACCTCGCTACCAGGCCCTTAGTAAGTACTTCCGGTTTGTCAGGAACCTCGCTACCAGGGCCTTAGTAAGTACTTCGGTTTTTGAAGAACCTCGCTACCAGGCCCTTAGTAAGTACTACCGGTTTGTGAGGAATCTCGCTGCCAGGGCCTTAGTAAGTACTTCCGGTTTGTGAGAAACCTCGCCATCAGGGCCTTAGTAAGTACTTCCGGTTTGTGAGGCACCTTGCTACCAGGCCCTTAGTAAGTACTTCCAGTTTGTGAAGAACCTCGCTACCAGGGCCTTAGTAAGTACTTCCGGTTTGTGAGAAACCTCGCCATCAGGGCCTTAGTAGGTACTTCCGATTTGTGAGGCACCTCGCTACCAGGGCTTTAGCAAGTACTTCTGGTTTGTGAAGAACCTAGCTACCAGGTCCTTAGTAAGTACTTCCGGTTTGTGAGGAACCTCGCTACCAGGCCTAAGTACGTATTTCCGGTTTGTGAGGAACCTCGCTACCAGGGCCTCAGTAAGTACTTCCGGTTTGTGAGGCACCTCGCTACCAGGCCCTTAGTAACTATTTCGGCTTGTGAGGAACCTCGCTACCAGGGCCTTAGTACGTATTGCCGGTTTGTGAGGGGACCTCGCTACCAGGGCATTAGTAAGTACTTCCGGTTTGTGAGGCACCTCGCTACCAGGGCCTTAGCAAGTACTTCTGGTTTGTGAAGAACCTAGCTACCAGGTCCTTAATAAGTACTTCCGATTTTTGAGGAACCTCGCTACCAGGGCCTTAGTACGTATTTCCGGCTTTTGACCTCAAAATTGATCCGAAATAAAATCCCATCGCCGGCTTTGTACTATATTTGACGAGATGTACATGCGTAGCTGGCTGGATGACTCCACGTGTGTTTTGTTACAGGCCAGTGCCTCAGACGAGAACTTCTCTGAGATGTGTGTCGACTCACTGCACCTCGCCGTCCAATTCCTCTTTAACACTTACTTCCGGACCAAAAGAAAACTGCGGTTAGTCTGGTGCCTGGACCTTGTACGTTATAAGCCGTGTGTACTGCTGACTGGTTCGTCCTTACCGGGGCTTGTTAGATTATAGAGTGTCAAATAGTTAACTTGGATTGCCTTTTGCCGTGTTTTGCATTTCCTGGGTAATTTACTTCATTGAATGTAAACTCTCGGCTCACGTCGCTATCACGTGACTTGCGCTATTGCGATGCATGAGGCGAGAAGTGTGGTGTAGTAAGGCTTCCTCGCCTGGCCCCTGGTCCCTACAGGGTCGACATGGACGACTGGGTCATACTGGTCGGCAACCTACTGACCAAGTGTAAAGCCGCCTGCATCTGGTTTGTCGAGTTCATGGCCAGCGGAGGGTCCGGCAACCTCAAGTAAGTAACCGTCAAATCAGCCTTCAAGTCGCGTTAGGCATAATATTACTGTCAGGTGAAAGCACTGGTTCTGGTGAAAACCAAACTAGCTTTCGTTATACCCGGTTTGTAAAACGATTTACAACTAACATTTTAGAGGTGTTGCCTTATATGACATTACATTTAGTACATTTTAGAGACATCTCAAGAAGAGTCATTACTGCATTACTGATATACATTCACTGGTAGATGGCGGTCTTCTCAGCCATTTGGTATAAACGCTACTCAACTCGTGTGAGTGGTTATCATCACTGTGATGAAGTGGTTGTAGCGGGGTGTCTGTCCGCCCGTAGGTCGCTCATCGTCGAGTGCCCGTCCAAGGAGGTCCGGTCAGCCTTCGGCAAGATGCTGGAGAAAACCATGAGCGCCTTCTTCCAGCACGGAGGGGTCCCGGTATGTCCCCTCACGCACCCGCACCCGCACCCCCACCCGCACCCCCACCCCCGGCCACTCGCAAACTCTATCCCACTCCCACCGCAGCAACTAACCGACCCACCCCATCCCAGCCACTCGCCAACTCTATCCCACCCCACCCCACCCCAGCCACTCGCCAGCTCTGTCCCAATCCCACCCCGGCCACTCACCAACCCCATCCCACCCCCACCCCGGCCAATCACCAACCCTATTCCACCCCACCCCCACCCCCACCCCCAGCCCCACCCCCGGCCACTCGCCCACCCTATCCCACACCCACGCCCACCCCCGGCCACTCGCAAACCCTATCCCACCCCGACCCCCAACCCCGGCCACTTGCCAACTATATCCCACCCCCACCCCACCCCACCCCAGCCACTCACCAACCCCATCCTACCCCCACCCCACCCCAGCCACTCACCAACCCCATCCTACCCCCACCCCACCCCGGCCACTCACCAACCCCATCCTACCCCCACCCCACCCCGGCCACTCGCAAACCCCACCCCCACCCCACCCCACCCCGGCCACTCACCAACCCCATCCTACCCCCACCCCACCCCGGCCACTCACCAACCCCATCCTACCCCCACCCCACCCCGGCCACTCGCAAACCCCATCCTACCCCCACCCCACCCCGGCCACTCGCAAACCCCATGCCCTGTGACTTACAATCTGTGGAGTCTGCTTGAAGTTAAGTTCAATAATAATACTAATGAGGCTGATTATTTCTGTAAATATTTGTCTGTATTTGACTGTATGTCGGTTTGTTTTGTAGACCCAGAAGTGTTTCAGTGAGATCGTGGAGACCTTGCTCTCTCTGCTCAACAAGGATGTCCCCGACAACTGCAAACACTGCGTCCAGTACTTTGAGGTCCTCAGTGCATACTGCCAAATGGTGAGTTCACTGCCAGATGGTGAGTTCACTGCCGGATGGTGAGTTCACTGCCAGATGGTGAGTTCACAGCCAGATGGTGAGTTCACTGCCAGATGGTGAGTTCACTGCCAGATAGTGAGTTCACTGCCAGATGGTGAGTTCACTGCCAGATGGTGAGTTCACTGCCAGATGGTGAGTTCACTGCCAAATGGTGAGTTCAATGCTAAATGGTGAGTTCACTGCCAGATGGTGAGTTCACTGCCAGATGGTGAGTTCACTGCCAGATGGTGAGTTCACTGCCAGATGGTGAGTTCACTGCCAAATGGTGAGTTCACTGCCGGATGGGGAGTTCACTGCCGGATGGGGAGTTCACTGCCGGATGGGGAGTTCACTGCCGGATGGGGAGTTTACTGCCAAATGGTGAGTTCACTGCCAGATGGTGAGTTCACTGCCGGATGGTGAGTTCACTGCCAAATGGTGAGTTAACTGCCAAATGGTGAGTTCAATGCTAAATGGTGAGTTCACTGCCAGATGGGGAGTTCACTGCCAAATGGTGATTTCAATGCTAAATGGGGAGTTCACTGCCCGATGGTGAGTTCACTGCTTACTGCTGCCAAGCCAAGAGAACTTGACGTGACGCTGGATGTGTTTTCCTTGCAGGGAACCAAGTCGTGCTCGCATATGTTCGGTCGCCAGGCCTTCCAGCGCCTCATGGCCTTCCTGCTCGGCCCCAACTCGGGCTCCGGAGAACAGGTCAGTCTGTCATCTCAGCCCGCTCGTGCAGGCGTCGAGCGTCACGCGTCAAGATATCATGGCTTTCCCCATCAGTGACACGCGAGGGACGCTGGGGGGACGCAGTCACCGACATAGAGTCGTTCATTAGGCAACATTTAGTTTTGGTGAATTCGTTATTAATGATCATAGTCGTTCGAGATAATTGTGCACAGTATTACATGCATTAGGGTAATACTGACGGACAAAGAGCAAGGAGGAGAGATGGGGATTGTTAGGAGGCCGTCTCGCTGATTGGTGGCCGCCGCCCCAGCTGTAGGCCAACGGGTCATGGGTTTGAACCTCGGTGTTACAGGAGTCGGCCCAAAGACGCTGGAGCTCGATGCAGGCACGTGACTTCGGCCCGCTTCATGCGACGCTGGCCTCCCTCGTTCTTAACTGTGACGTCACCCACTACAGGACCGTAGGTGGGTCTAGCTAGTCACGTGACTATGCTACGTGACTTTAAGTGGACCTCAAGTGACATGTTTCCTTTTCTTGGATAGTATGTGGTAAGAGGGTGAGGTGGGGTGGGAGGGGCGATCAATGTTACAACGACGGCATGTACCTACATACGTGGCTTCTGTTAACACAGCAAATTAATGTTTCTGTATTGAAAACAGACCACTGTGTTTCTGTGTACATCACACGCCTGTGTCACTAGAGATATTACGTACTAGAACTGTTTCCGTTCCGCCCCCAGAGCCGGGCAAGCACGCCGTCCAGATGCCGACCACCGTTAGTCCGCAGATCTACCTCAAGATGGCGCCAGACATGCACAAGTTTGTGTTCGGAGCGGACGCCTTCAGATACCTGCGGGAGGTATGACGCCCGTAGCGCCACCCTACGGCCTCAGCCCTGACCTCAGCCCTGGCCTCAGCCCTGGCCTCAGCCCTGGCCTCAGCCCTGGCCTCAGCCCTGGCACCAGCCCTGGCCTCAGCCCTGGCCTCAGCCCTGGCCTTAGCCCTGGCCTCAGCCCTGGCCTCAGCCCCGGCCTCGGCCCCGGCCTCGGCCCCGGCCTCAGCCTCGGCCTCAGTCCCGGCCTCAGCCCCGGCCTCAGCCCCAATAATAATACATTAATAGTATATAATAGTTATGAAGGTTGACTTATAAGAGTTATAAATATTAATGTATCTTCTCTGATCCCGTTCGTCTTGCCTGCTCGTCAACTCAGTTCTCATTAGTTGTGGTCCGTTCCGCCAGGTGGTGCTGTCGCTGCGGGAGGTGGCGGGCGACGTGAACAGCCTGGAGGACATGTTGCTCTACTGCAGCTTCTGTAACGAGGCTTTCTCCGTGTTGGTCCTCAAGAACATCATGGTAAGCCCCGCTCCACGTGGCCCCCACAGCCTGAGTGCCCGATACCGCCGCCCGCTCCACGTGGCCCCCACAGCCTGAGCGCCCGATACCGCTGCCCGCTCCACGTGGCCCCCACACCCTGGGCGCCGATAACGCCGCCCGCACCACGTGGCCCCCACACCCTGAGCGCCCGATACCGCCGCCTGCTTAAGGCCGCCCACGGGTATTGCTTCACTGTTCACACAAACATACAGGCTTCTTTCTTTTTTAAAGTTTATTATGCTTTCTACACTAAATAAATATCTAGCACACGTTTCTCCCCCCTATGTTGGATGCGGGATCGAACCATTGATTCTTTCTTGAATGTTTTGTTTCAGACGTATTTATTTGTCTTTAAAAGAGTCTTAAGTGGTGGGCTGTATATAAGAATGTGGGGTAGGCCTAGGGTGTTAGCTGGACTTGTGTCCTGTCATTTCTCGTCATGCTTTGTAGTTCATTGTTTTTGTTTGTTTCTGTTGCTTATTGAGTATAGTCCCACGATATCGGTGTAGATGACACGGCGGTATATATGGAGCAATAAGCAATATCTAAGAGGAATGTTGATGTGATGTTACAGATGCAGTATACGAACGCGCCGTCCAACGAGTTGAAGGTCCTGCTGGCCGTGCTGCTCCAGCTGTTGGTGGGTGCTCGTCTCCCTGGACCCCCGCCTCCCCAGCCTCACTGTACCCCCGCCTCACGGTACCCCCGCCTCACTGTACCCCCAGCCTCACTGTACCCCCGCCTCACTGTACCCTCGCCTCACTGTACCCCGGCCTCCCCAGCCTCACTGTACCCCCGCCTCACGGTACCCCCAGCCTCACATTGTACCCCCGCCTCACGGTACCCCCAGCCTCACTGTACCCCCGCCTCACGGTACCCCCAGCCTCACGGTACCCCCAGCTTCACTGTACCCCCGCCTCACGGTACCCCCAGCCTCACTGTACCCCCGCCTCACGGTACCCCCAGCCTCACTGTAACCCCAGCCTCACTGTACCCCCGCCTCACTGTACCCTCGCCTCACTGTACCCCGGCCTCCCCAGCCTCACTGTACCCCCGCCTCCCCAGCCTCACTGTACCCCCGCCTCACTGTACCCCCAGCCTCACTGTACCCCGGCCTCCCCAGCCTCAATGTACCCCCGCCTCCCCAGCCTCACTGTACCCCCGCCTCCCCAGCCTCACTGTACCCCCGCCTCCCCAGCCTCACTGTACCCCCTCCTCACTGTACCCCCAGCCTCACTGTACCCCCGCCTCACTGTACCCCCAGCCTCACTGTACCCCCGCCTCACTGTACCCCCGCCTCACTGTACCCTCGCCTCACTGTACCCCGGCCTCCCCAGCCTCAATGCACCCCCGCCTCCCCAGCCTCACTGTACCCCCGCCTCCCCAGCTTCACTGTACCCCCGCCTCCCCAGCCTCACTGTACCCCCGCCTCACTGTACCCTCGCCTCACTGTACCCCGGCCTCCCCAGCCTCAATGTACCCCGCCTCCCCAGCCTCACTGTACCCCCGCCTCCCCAGCCTCACTGTACCCCCGCCTCACTGTACCCCCAGCCTCACTGTACCCCCAGCCTCACTGTACCCCCAGCCTCACTGTATCCTCGCCTCACTGTACCCCGGCCTCCCCAGCCTCAATGTACCCCCGCCTCCCCAGCCTCACTGTACCCCCGCCTCCCCAGCCTCACTGTACCCCCGCCTCACTGTACCCTCAGCTTCACTGTACCCCCGCCTCCCTGGACCCCCGCCTCCCCAGCCTCACTGTGCCCCCGCCTCCCCAGCCTCACTGTACCCCCCGCCTCCACAGCCTCACTGTACCCCAGCCTCACTGTACACCGCCTCCCCAGCCTCACTGTACCCCCGCTTCCCCAGCCTCACTGTACCCTAGCCTCCCTAGCCTCACTGTACCTCCGCCTCCCCAGCCTCACTGTACCCCAACCTCACTGTACCCCGCCTCCCCAGCCTCACTGTACCCCTGCCTCCCCAGCCTCACTGTACCCCCCGCCTCTCCACCCTCTCCCCCCCTCCCACAGTGTAGCTTATGACACGTTATAACGCAATGCCTCACACCCTCTCTCTCCCCCAGCTGTACTCACCCCCACCCCTCCCACCACGGTGTAGCCTATGGCACGTTATAACGCAATGCCCCCACCCACTCTCTCCCCCAGCTGTACTCACCCCCACCCCTCCCACCACGGTGTAGCCTATGGCACGTTATAACGCAATGCCCCCCACCCTCTCTCTCCCCCAGCTGTACTCACCCCCCACCCCTCCCACCACAATGTAGCCTGTGACACGTTATAACGCAATGCCCCCCACCCTCTCTCTCCCCCAGCTGTACTCACCCCCCTTCCCTCCCACAGTGTAGCCTATGACACGTTATAACGCAATGCCCCCACCCTCTTTCTCCCCCAGCTGTACTCACCCCCCCCCCCTCCCACAGTGTAGCCTATGACACGTTATGACGCAATGCTCCCCACCCTCTCTCTCCCCCAGCTGTACTCACCCCCCCCCCCCTCCCACAGTGTAGCCTATGACACGTTATAACGCAATGCCCCCCACCCTCTCTCTCCCCCAGCTGTACTCACCCCCCTCCCCTCTCACAGTGTAGCCTATGACACGTTATAACGCAATGCCCCCCACCCTCTCTCTCCCCTAGCTGTACTCACCCCCCCCCTCCCACCACAGTGTTTGCCTATGGCACGTTATAACGCAATGCCCCCCACCCTCTCTCTCCCCCAGCTGTACTCACCCCCCTCCCCTCCCACCACAGTGTAGCCTATGACACGTTATGACGCAATGCCCCCCACCCTCTCTCTCCCCCAGCTGTACTCACCCCCCTCCCCTCCCACCACAGTGTAGCCTATGACACGTTATAACGCAATGCCCCCCACCCTCTCTCTCCCCCAGCTGTACTCACCCCCCTCCCCTCCCACCACAGTGTAGCCTATGGCACGTTATAACGCAATGCCCCCCACCCTCTCTCTCCCCCAGCTGCACTCACCCCCCCCCTCCCACAGTGTAGCCTATGACACGTTATATCGCAATGCCCCCCCCCTCTCTCTCCCCCAGCTGTACTCACCCCCCTCCCCTCCCACCAGTGTAGCCTATGGCACGTTATAACGCAATGCCCCCCACCCTCTCTCTCCCCCAGCTGTACTCACCCCCTCCCCCCTCCCACAGTGTAGCCTGTGACACGTTATAACGCAATGCCCCCCACCCTCTCTCTCCCCCAGCTGTACTCACCCCCCCCCCCTCCCACAGTGTAGCCTATGACACGTTATAACGCAATGCCCCCCACCCTCTCTCTCCCCCAGCTGTACACACCCCCCCCCCCTCCCATCACAGTGTAGCCTATGACACGTTATAACGCAATGCCCCCCACCCTCTCTCTCCCCCAGCTGTACTCACCCCCTCCCCTCCCACAGTGTAGCCTATGACACGTTATAACGCAATGCCCCCCACCCTCTCTCTCCCCCAGCTGTACTCACCCCCCTCCCCTCCCACAGTGTAGCCTATGACACGTTATAACGCAATGCCCCCCACCCTCTCTCTCCCCCAGCTGTACTCACCCCCCTCCCCTCCCACAGTGTAGCCTATGACACGTTATAACGCAATGCCCCCCACCCTCTCTCTCCCCCAGCTGTACTCACCCCCCTCCCCTCCCACAGTGTAGCCTATGACACGTTATAACGCAATGCCCCCCACCCTCTCTCTCCCCCAGCTGTACTCACCCCCCCCCCCCCTCTCACAGTGTAGCCTATGACACGTTATGACGCAATGCCCCCCACCCTCTCTCTCCCCCAGCTGTACTCACCCCCCTCCCTTCCCACCACAGTGTAGCCTATGACACGTTATAACGCAATGCCCCCCACCCTCTCTCTCCCCCAGCTGTACTAACCCCCCCCTCCCACCACAATGTAGCCTGTGACACGTTATAACGCAATGCCCCCCACCCTCTCTCTCCCCCAGCTGTACTCACCCCCCCCCCCTCCCACAGTGTAGCCTATGACACGTTATAACGCAATGCCCCCCACCCTCTCTCTCCCCCAGCTGTACACACCCCCCCCCCTCCCATCACAGTGTAGCCTATGACACGTTATAACGCAATGCCCCCCACCCTCTCTCTCCCCCAGCTGTACTCACCCCCTCCCCTCCCACAGTGTAGCCTATGACACGTTATAACGCAATGCCCCCCACCCTCTCTCTCCCCCAGCTGTACTCACCCCCCTCCCCTCCCACAGTGTAGCCTATGACACGTTATAACGCAATGCCCCCCACCCTCTCTCTCCCCCAGCTGTACTCACCCCCCTCCCCTCCCACAGTGTAGCCTATGACACGTTATAACGCAATGCCCCCACCCTCTCTCTCCCCCAGCTGTACTCACCCCCCTCCCCTCCCACAGTGTAGCCTATGACACGTTATAACGCAATGCCCCCCACCCTCTCTCTCCCCCAGCTGTACTAACCCCCCCTCCCACCACAATGTAGCCTGTGACACGTTATAACGCAATGCCCCCCACCCTCTCTCTCCCCCAGCTGTACTCACCCCCCCCCCCACAGTGTAGCCTGTGACACGTTATGACGCAATGCCCTCCACCCTCTCTCTCCCCCAGCTGTACTCACCCCCCTTCCCTCCCACAGTGTAGCCTATGACACGTTATAACGCAATGCCCCCCACCCTCTCTCTCCCCCAGCTGTACTAACCCCCCCCCTCCCACCACAATGTAGCCTGTGACACGTTATAACGCAATGCCCCCCACCCTCTCTCTCCCCCAGCTGTACTCACCCCCCCCCTCCCACAGTGTAGCCTGTGACACGTTATAACGCAATGCCCCCCACCCTCTCTCTCCCCCAGCTGTACTCACCCCCACCCCCCCCTCCCACAGTGTAGCCTATGACACGTTATAACGCAATGCCCCCCACCCTCTCTCTCCCCCAGCTGTACTCACCCCCCCCCCTCCCACAGTGTAGCCTGTGACACGTTATAACGCAATGCCCCCCACCCTCTCTCTCCCCCAGCTGTACTCACCCCCCCCCCACTCCCACAGTGTAGCCTATGACACGTTATAACGCAATGCCCCCACCCTCTCTCTCCCCCAGCTGTACTCACCCCCCTTCCCTCCCACAGTGTAGCCTATGACACGTTATAACGCAATGCCCCCCACCCTCTCTCTCCCCCAGCTGTACTCACCCCCCCCCCTCTCACAGTGTAGCCTATGACACGTTATGACGCAATGCCCCCCACCCTCTCTCTCCCCCAGCTGTACTCACCCCCTCCCCTCCCACAGTGTAGCCTATGACACGTTATAGCAATGCCCCCCACCCTCTCTCTCCCCCAGCTGTACTCACCCCCCCTCCCCTCCCACAGTGTAGCCTGTGACACGTTATAACGCAATGCCCCCCACCCTCTCTCTTCCCCAGCTGTACTCACCCCCCTCCCCTCCCACAGTGTAGCCTGTGACACGTTATGACGCAATGCCCCCCACCCTCTCTCTCCCCCAGCTGTACTCACCCCCCCCCCTCCCACAGTGTAGCCTGTGACACGTTATGACGCAATGCCCCCCACCCTCTCTCTCCCCCAGCTGTACTCACCCCCCCCCCTCCCACAGTGTAGCCTATGACACGTTATAACGCAATGCCCCCCACCCTCTCTCTCCCCCAGCTGTACTCACCCCCCCCCCCTCCCACAGTGTAGCCTGTGACACGTTATAACGCAATGCCCCCCACCCTCTCTCTCCCCCAGCTGTACTCACCCCCCCCCCCTCCCACAGTGTAGCCTGTGACACGTTATAACGCAATTTTTTTTTTTTTGTTTTAAACATCATTTATTTCTGGAGGTTTGCAATAGCGGAATACACATATTAATGCTCACCTCAACATAAAAAAAAGAAAAATTAAATTGGATGTACAGCAAAGGACGGTAATAAGTAATACTATAAATATAGTTATGTCAACAAATGAAGTGCATGAATATAAGCTCAGATAAATACCAAATTCATAATTAAATGAGTTTGCCATGACCCTTAACTAGAAAACCTGGCTGAGTTGCGGATAAATAAATGAACTGCCCTAAATATAGCGACGCTGTCTTCAAAAACACAGCTCGGGGCTACCAAACAGCAACAATTCACAAAGGATATTAAATTCATGCCTGCTTTCTGGATATATATTGATACCATACAATTTTAAAAAACGATAGATCTGACATTAGGATTTCGCGATGCATCTCATACTCTGGACATTTTAACAGATAGTGAAGTTCGTCCTTCAGATTTCCCGTTACATTTACTACAAGTAGAATCCTTAATAAAACCGTATCTTTTGCGAGGTCCATTAAGTGCGCTCAGGCCTAAGCGGAGTCTGGTGTGGTAAACAGCCTCAGGATTGTTAAAATAGTTATACAATTCGTTGCCGGGGTAAAAAAAATGACTTCCTATACAGTGACCTTAAAAAGTGATAATGACGTTGCTAGTTTAAACACACTGAGGCAAGGAGTTCCACTCTCTGATTGAGTTCCAAACGAATGAATTCTTGTAATAGTTTTTCCTTATATGCGGGATTCTTATGTCAGTCGAGTTCCGAAGTGAGTATACTGATGACTGGGAAACCAAATCAGGTAATAGAGAAGACATATACATCGGAGAGAGACTATTAACCATTTTATACAAAATGCACAGACTTAGGTATTTACGTCTGAGAGCGAGTGGTTCAATGCCAACTTCTTTCAGCAGTTTGGTATGTGACGTACTCTTGTATGCCCCAGTAACAGACAAAAGGGCTTGCCGCTGTACACTTTCCAACCTCTCTGATTGGGTTTTTGGTAAGATTGCCATGGAAGACAGCAGTACAGTATTCCATTTTAGGTCGAACATATGTTTTATAAACATTTAATTTAGTTCTGCGTCCTACCTGTTTAGGAAGACGCCTTAGTAGAGCAACAGATTTCTCGGCCTTAATAATAGTGTTATTTATGTGCAGGTCCCAGCACATTGAGTCTGATAGGGTTACACCAAGGTGGACAGTGATTTCTTACTTGTCGGAGTTTCGAATTGTCCAGATATAGATCGAGCTCATTTGGTCGCGATAACTTTTTGCTAAATACCATGTATTCAGTTTTATCAGGATTGAACGTTACCCGCCACTGTTTGGCCCACTGAGATAGTCGTTCTAGATCACGATTAATGATTTTGACATCGTTATTAAAATCTAGTACAAAAAAATAGAGACGTGTCATCTGCAAATAAATAAGCCTCGCATTCAAGGCCCTCGACAATATCGTTAACGAAAATGAGAAACAGGAGCGGCCCCCAGTATAGAGCCCTGAGGCACTCCGGCATTTATATATTTCCACTCCGAGGTGCAACCCTCTATGACCACTCTCTGTCGCCTACAGTATAGGTAACTTTTGAGCCACCTCAACAGATCTCCTTTAATACCCAATGATTCGACTTTATGCAATAAACCCTCGTGGTACACCTTATCAAATGCTTTTGACACATCAAGAAAAAACCATAACTGAATCGCGATTGTGCTCTAACGATTCGTAAATTTTATGAGTAATATATATCAGCTGATTTGTAGTGGAATCTAGCTTTTTAAAGCCGGCATTACGCCATGTCAGGAGATTATTACTGAGGCAAAATTCATATAACTCGTTATAAACTACCCGTTCCATAACCTTACCCACGCATGAGAGCAGAGATATGGGGGCGATAATTTTCTATTCGTTTGCTTGTCCTTTTTCTTAAAAACTGGCGTAACATTGGCATCTTTCCATTGAGCAGGAAATGTAAAATCACACATGCTTTTGTTAAACAGGTTGGAGAGCGACTCAGATATAACTTCCGCGGTCTCCTTTAACATCCTATTGCTAATATTGTCAGGGGCCATTTGCTTTTGTTTGGATCAAGCTGTCTCAAGACACCGAAAATTTTTGACAGGAGTAAAGCTTATGGTGCATAAGGTGGGCATTCTACTCAAGTTGAGTGGGGGAAGTGCGAAACCCTCTTCAACACTCGGGAGCGTGGAATTTGACGCAAAAATACTCATTAAAGACATTTGCCTTTGATGGTGCGTCCGCATGGCTCACCCCATCATGGATGATAGATGGTATGCCTTTATCTACCTTACCAGAGAAAAAACACTTCACAATTTTTGTGATATTCTTTGCTTACCGTTGCGGGATCCTGCAGTCGCTCAGTGAGCCTACGGAAATATTGTTGTTTGGCTTTGTCGATTTCCAAATGAGCTTCACGCCTGATTAACAAATACCGATTGTGTGCCAATTCTGTTTTTAGACTTAGCATAGCGTTTAAACAGCCTGTTTCTTTTATGGATAAGGCGCTTGATATTTGCCGTCATCCAAGGTTTGTCTCTCGAATTAATAACTATTTCCTTACTCGGAATAAAACACTCAGTTGCTTCTCCGTAAAGAGCGTACCAGTAAGTGACACAATCTTCAACGTCATCAAATACCTCTTGACCAACATACCATGGTGCATGTGTTAGCTGTGATCTTAAGCCTTCGAAATCTGCACTTTTATAGTTATAAATTTTCCGCTTTATGGCGAGTCTTGGCGTTACCACATTAGATATCTCACAGTATATGATACTATGATCTAAGTTACAGATGGAAGGGAGCACACCACTGGACGACACGCGGGCTGGGGAGTCAGTGATAACCAGGTCCAATAGCGATTCAGAGTATTTGGTTATTCTCGTTGGCTCATTTATCAACTGATATAGTTCATTGTTTTCCACAAACTCCACAAGACGATATTTTAAATCACTGTCGTCATGAGACTCAGAAAACACCTTACATTTATCATTAAAATCACCTATCAAAAGAATCACGTTAGAGTTATTGGCGGAAGCAAGACAATATGATTCATGAAGATTATCCATAAATGTGTTAACCGCATCAGACTGCTTGTTTGGAGGTCTGTAGTATCCTCCTATTAATATTCGTTCCTTGTCAAGGCTAATCTCTAGCCATAAACACTCAATGCCATCTTTCTGAAGATCAGGTCTGAGTAAGGCAGAAAGCTCATTCCTTACATACATGAGTACACCACCACCGTGTCTATTTCTGTCTGTTCGATAAACCTGGTAACCCGACAGATCAATCTCATCATTTGAAAACACTGTTGTCCAACCAGCTTTCTGTGACACATATAACATCAGCATGTCTGTTAATAACAAAACAATGATATATTTCGTCGAGCTTATAATAATTTAGACTTACAGGTACATATTCGGAGTCCCTTCTCGGGCTGACTGAGTAAACTTCTCGCATTTATGTGATAAACTCGTAGGCTCCCAGCGCGGGGCCTGCATTCTAAATGAGAATCACCGGGATACAAGAGGGTATGACAAATGCGGTGAACCAAACCAGAGTGGAATTACATTTTTAGCAGTTGGCCAATTTCCGAGCTTTATCTCAGTTATACATGAATGACAATCAGACAGGCACTTCCTAAATATAAATACCAAACCAGTGCTGCATGTATTCTTACAAAACAAATGAAACGCAATTAACACAAACAGGTGAAATGAACAAAAGAAAAGAAAAAGAGCAAAGGAAGAATGTGATAACCGGAACATAAAAAGAATGGATAGACACATAATGAAGTGGTGGGGGGGTTAATGGGCAGCGGTTGATGGATGGGGGTAGAAGGGATGAGTGAATAATGAGTTAAAAGGAGGGTGGATGAGTGGGCCCGGCGCTAGAGGCTATCAGCCTAATACCCTTGTACAATGAGAAGAGGGAAAGAAAGAAGGACAGAAAAACACCCAAATATGTGAAGGCATGACCATGGAACTACTCCTGGAGAAATTAGCGTAACCGACGTGATGAGCCGTATTTGAACGTAATGAAACGCTGTGGTTTTTCAGCTCGCGGCTCATAAACCTGGCTTTCCGTCTTGGTTCACATGGCAGCATACAGTCCCGTTGTGAGCTAATCAATTACTGTACGTTGTGAACACCAAAAAACATAGCACGAGAAAAGGTTTACACAGCCATGAACATGGAGAAAAGACTCAGGCACTACTTCCAGCTTGAGAGATCAAAACATTGTCATGGAATACATCTGGAAAAATATGTACTCACCCCCCCTCCCCTCCCACAGTGTAGCCTGTGACACGTTATGACGCAATGCCCCCCACCCTCTCTCTCCCCCAGCTGTACTCACCCCCCCCCCTCCCACAGTGTAGCCTGTGACACGTTATAACGCAATGCCCCCCACCCTCTCTCTCCCCCAGCTGTACTCACCCCCCTTCCCTCCCACAGTGTAGCCTATGACACGTTATAACGCAATGCCCCCCACCCTCTCTCTCCCCCAGCTGTACTCACCCCCTCCCCTCCCACAGTGTAGCCTATGACACGTTATGACGCAATGCCCCCCCACCCTCTCTCTCCCCCAGCTGTACTCACCCCCCTCCCCTCCCACAGTGTAGCCTATGACACGTTATAACACAATGCCCCCCACCCTCTCTCTCCCCCAGCTGTACTCACCCCCCCTCCCCTCCCACAGTGTAGCCTATGACACGTTATAACGCAATGCCCCCCACCCTCTCTCTCCCCCAGCTGTACTCACCCCCCCCCCCTCCCACAGTGTAGCCTGTGACACGTTATAACGCAATGCCCCCCCACCCTCTCTCTCCCCCAGCTGTACTCACCCCCCTCCCCTCCCACAGTGTAGCCTATGACACGTTATAACGCAATGCCCCCCACCCTCTCTCTCCCCCAGCTGTACTCACCCCTCCCCTCCCACAGTGTAGCCCGTGACACGTTTATAACGCAATGCCCCCCCACCCTCTCTCTCCCCCAGCTGTACTCACCCCCCTCCCCTCCCACAGTGTAGCCTGTGACACGTTATGACGCAATGCCCCCCACCCTCTCTCTCCCCCAGCTGTACTCACCCCCCTTCCCTCCCACAGTGTAGCCTATGACACGTTATAACGCAATGCCCCCCCCCCCCTCTCTCTCCCCCAGCTGTACTCACCCCCCCCCTCCCGCAGTGTAGCCTATGACACGTTATAACGCAATGCCCTCCACCCTCCCCTCTCCCCCAGCTGTACTCACCCCCCCCCCTCCCACCACAATGTAGCCTGTGACACGTTATAACGCAATGCCCCCCACCCTCTCTCTCCACCAGCTGTACTCACCCCCCCCCCCTCCCACAGTGTAGCCTGTGACACGTTATGACGCAATGCCCCCCCACCCTCTCTCTCCCCCAGCTGTACTCGCCCGCCCCCCCCTCCCACCACAATGTAGCCTGTGACACGTTATAACGCAATGCCCCCCACCCGCTCTTTCCCCCAGCTGTACTCACCCCCCCCCCCCTCCCACCACAGTGTAGCCTATGACACGTTATGACGCTATGCCCCCCACCCTCTCTCTCCCCCAGCTGTACTCACCCCCCCCCCCTCCCACCACAGTGTAGCCTATGACACGTTTATAACGCAATGCCCCCCCACCCTCTCTCTCCCCCAGCTGTACTCACCCCCCTCCCCTCCCACAGTGTAGCCTGTGACACGTTATGACGCAATGCCCCCCACCCTCTCTCTCCCCCAGCTGTACTCACCCCCCCCCCCTCCCACAGTGTAGCCTATGACACGTTATAACGCAATGCCCCCCACCCTCTCTCTCCCCCAGCTGCACTCACCCCCCCTCCCCTCCCACAGTGTAGCCTATGACACGTTATGACGCAATGCCCCCCCACCCTCTCTCTCCCCCAGCTGTACTCAGCCCCCCCTCCCACCACAGTGTAGCCTATGACACGTTATAACGCAATGCCCCCCATCCTCTCTCCCCCAGCTGTACTCACCCCCCCTCCCCTCCCACAGTGTAGCCTATGACACGTTATGACGCAATGCCCCCCACCCTCTCTCTCCCCCAGCTGTACTCACCCCCCCCCTCCCACCACAGTGTAGCCTATGACATGTTATAACGCAATGCCCCCCCACCCTCTCTCTCCCCCAGCTGTACTCACGCCCCTCCCCTCCCACAGTGTAGCCTATGACACGTTATATCGCCATGCCCCCCGCCCTCTCTCCCCCAGCTGTACTCACCCCCCCCCCCCCTCCCACAGTGTAGCCTATGACACGTTATAACGCAATGCCCCCACCCTCTCTCTCCCCCAGTTGTACTCACCCCCCCCCCCTCCCACAGTGTAGCCTATGACACGTTATATCGCAATGCCCCCCACCCTCTCTCTCCCCCAGCTGTACTCACCCCCCTCCCCTCCCACCACAGTGTAGCCTATGACACGTTATAACGCAATGCCCCCCACCCTCTCTCTCCCCCAGCTGTACTAACCCCCCCCCCTCCCACCACAGTGTAGCCTATGACACGTTATAACGCAATGCCCCCCCACCCTCTCTCTCCCCCAGCTGTACTCACCCCCCTCCCCCCCTCCCACAGTGTAGCCTATGACACGTTATAACGCAATGCCCCCCACCCTCTCTCTCCCCCAGCTGTACTCACCCCCCCCCCTCCCACCATAGTGTAGCTTATGACACGTTATAACGCAATGCCCCCCACCCTCTCTCTCCCCCAGCTGTACTCACCCCCCCCCCCCTCCCACAGTGTAGCCTGTGGCACTTTATAACGCAATGCCCCCCACCCTCTCTCTCCCCCAGCTGTACTCACCCCCCCCCTCCCACAGTGTAGCCTATGACACGTTATAACGCAATGCCCCCCACCCTCTCTCTCCCCCAGATGTACTCACCCCCCTCCCCTCCCACCACAGTGTAGCCTATGACACGTTATAACGCAATGCCCCCCACCCTCTCTCTCCCCCAGCTGTACTCACCCCCCTCCCCTCCCACCACAGTGTAGCCTATGACACGTTATAAACGCAATGCCCCCCCACCCTCTCTCTCCCCCAGCTGTACTCACCCCCCCCCCTCCCACCACAGTGTAGCTTATGACACGTTATAACGCAATGCCCCCCACCCTCTCTCTCCCCCAGCTGTACTCACCCCCCCCCCCTCCCACAGTGTAGCCTGTGGCACTTTATAACGCAATGCCCCCCACCCTCTCTCTCCCCCAGCTGTACTCACCCCCCCCCCTCCCCACAGTGTAGCCTATGACACGTTATAACGCAATGCCCCCCACCCTCTCTCTCCCCCAGATGTACTCACCCCCCTCCCCTCCCACCACAGTGTAGCCTATGACACGTTATAACGCAATGCCCCCCACCCTCTCTCTCCCCCAGCTGTACTCACCCCCCTCCCCTCCCACCACAGTGTAGCCTATGACACGTTATAACGCAATGCCCCCCACCCTCTCTCCCCCCCAGCTGTACTCACCCCTCTCCCCCCTCCCACAGTGTAGCCTATGACACGTTATAACGCAATGCCCCCACCCTCTCTCTCCCCCCAGCTGTACTCACCCCCCCCCCATCACAATGTAGCTTATGACACGTTATAACGCAATGCCCCCACCCTCTCTCTCCCCCAGCTGTACTCACCCCCCCCCCTCCCACAGTGTAGCCTATGGCACGTTATAACGCAATGCCCCCCACCCTCTCTCTCCCCCAGCTCTACTCACCCCCCCCCCCTCCCACAGTGTAGCCTGTGACACGTTATAACGCAATGCCCCCCACCCTCTCTCTCCCCCAGCTCTACTCACCCCCCCCCCCTCCCACAGTGTAGCCTGTGACACGTTATAACGCAATGCCCCCCACCCTGTCTCTCCCACAGCTGTACTCACCCCCCCCCCCTCCCACCACAGTGTAGCCTATGACACGTTATAACGCAATGCCCCCCACCCTCTCTCTCCCCCAGCTGTACTCACCCCCCCCCTCTCACAGTGTAGCCTATGACACGTTATGACGCAATGCCCCCCACCCTCTCTCTCCCCCAGCTGCACTCACCCCCCCCCCCTCCCACAGTGTAGCCTATGACACGTTATAACGCAATGCCCCCCACCCTCTCTCTCCCCCAGCTGTACTCACCCCCCCTTCCCTCCCACAGTGTAGCCTATGACACGTTATAACGCAATGCCCCCCACCCTCTCTCTCCCCCAGCTGTACTCACCCCCCCCCTCCCACAGTGTAGCCTATGACACGTTATAACGCAATGCCCCCCACCCTCTCTCTCCCCAGCTGTACTCACCCCCCTTCCCTCCCACAGTGTAGCCTATGACACGTTATAACGCAATGCCCCCCACCCTCTCTCTCCCCCAGCTGTACTCACCCCCCCTCCCACAGTGTAGCCTATGACACGTTATAACGCAATGCCCCCCACCCTCTCTCTCCCCCAGCTGTACTCACCCCCCCCCTCCCACAGTGTAGGCCTATGACACGTTATAACGCAATGCCCCCCCACCCTCTCTCTCCCCCAGCTGTACTCACCCCCCTTCCCTCCCACAGTGTAGCCTATGACACGTTATAACGCAATGCCCCCCACCCTCTCTCTCCCCCAGCTGTACTCACCCCCCCCCTCCCACAGTGTAGCCTATGACACGTTATAACGCAATGCCCCCCACCCTCTCTCCTCCCCCAGCTGTACTCACCCCCCTTCCCTCCCACAGTGTAGCCTATGACACGTTATAACGCAATGCCCCCCCACCCTCTCTCTCCCCCAGCTGTACTCACCCCCCCTCCCCTCCCACAGTGTAGCCTATGACACGTTATAACGCAATGCCCCCCACCCTCTCTCTCCCCCAGCTGTACTCACCCCCCCCCCTCCCCACAGTGTAGCCTGTGGCACTTTATAACGCAATGCCCCCCACCCTCTCTCTCCCCCAGCTGTACTCCCCCCCCCACCCCTCCCACAGTGTAGCCTATGACACGTTATAACGCAATGCCCCCCCACCCCTCTCTCTCCCCCAGCTGTACTCACCCCCCTCCCCTCCCACAGTGTAGCCTATGACACGTTATAACGCAATGCCCCCCACCCTCTCTCTCCCCCAGCTGTACTCACCCCCCTTCCCTCCCACAGTGTAGCCTATGGCACGTTATAACGCAATGCCCCCCACCCTCTCTCTCCCCCAGCTCTACTCACCCCCCCCCCCTCCCACAGTGTAGCCTGTGACACGTTATAACGCAATGCCCCCCACCCTCTCTCTCCCCCAGCTCTACTCACCCCCCCCTCCCACAGTGTAGCCTGTGACACGTTATAACGCAATGCCCCCCACCCTCTCTCTCCCACAGCTGTACTCACCCCCCCCCCTCCCACCACAGTGTAGCCTATGACACGTTATAAACGCAATGCCCCCCCACCCTCTCTCTCCCCCAGCTGTACTCACCCCCCCCCCCCTCTCACAGTGTAGCCTATGACACGTTATGACGCAATGCCCCCCACCCTCTCTCACCCGCAGCTGTACTCACCCCCCCCCTCCCACAGTGTAGCCTATGACACGTTATAACGCAATGCCCCCCCACCCTCTCTCTCCCCCAGCTGTACTCACCCCCCCTTCCCTCCCACAGTGTAGCCTATGACACGTTATAACGCAATGCCCCCCACCCTCTCTCTCCCCCAGCTGTACTCACCCCCCCCCTCCCACAGTGTAGCCTATGACACGTTATAACGCAATGCCCCCCACCCTCTCTCTCCCCCAGCTGTACTCACCCCCCTTCCCTCCCACAGTGTAGCCTATGACACGTTATAACGCAATGCCCCCCACCCTCTCTCTCCCCCAGCTGTACTCACCCCCCTTCCCTCCCACAGTGTAGCTTATGACACGTTATAACGCAATGCCCCCCACCCTCTCTCTCCCCCAGCTGTACTCACCCCCCCCTCCCACAGTGTAGCCTATGACACGTTATAACGCAATGCCCCCCACCCTCTCTCTCCCCCAGCTGTACTCACCCCCCCCCCCTCCCACAGTGTAGCCTATGACACGTTATAACGCAATGCCCCCCACCCTCTCTCTCCCCCAGCTGTACTCACCCCCCTTCCCTCCCACAGTGTAGCCTATGACACGTTATAACGCAATGCCCCCCACCCTCTCTCTCCCCCAGCTGTACTCACCCCCCCCCCCTCCCACAGTGTAGCCTATGACACGTTATAACGCAATGCCCCCCACCCTCTCTCTCCCCCAGCTGTACTCACCCCCCTTCCCTCCCACAGTGTAGCCTATGACACGTTATAACGCAATGCCCCCCACCCTCTCTCTCCCCCAGCTGTACTCACCCCCCTCCCCTCCCACAGTGTAGCCTATGACACGTTATAACGCAATGCCCCCCACCCTCTCTCTCCCCCAGCTGTACTCACCCCCCTCCCCTCCCACAGTGTAGCCTATGACACGTTATAACGCAATGCCACCCCCCATTTCTCTCCCTTAGCTGCTCGAGGACTCTCTTCAGCTAAAGCGGCTTCAATACGTCATCGACGGCTTGGAGGAGGACAAACACGACGGCATGCTGGGTAAGCGCGGGGCATGCTGGGTAAGCGCGAGGCATGATGGTGAGGGACAAGGCATTTTTGTTCAGAAGTGGGCGTTCTGGGTAATAAGTAAGGAAGGGGCATGGTGGATAAGGACGGGGCGTTATAAGTAAGGAATGGGCATTGTGGATAAGGACGGAGCGTTATAAGTAAGGAAGGGGCATTGTGGTTAAGGACGGGGCGTTATAAGTAAGGAAGGGGCATGGTGGATAAGGACGGGGCGTTATAAGTAAGGAAGGGGCATGGTGGATAAGGACGGGGCGTTATAAGTAAGGAATGGGCATTGTGGATAAGGACGGAGCGTTATAAGTAAGGAAGGGGCATTGTGGTTAAGGACGGGGCGTTATAAGTAAGGAAGGGGCATGGTGGATAAGGACGGGGCGTTATAAGTAAGGAAGGGGCATGCAGGATAAGGACGGGGCGTTATAAGTAAGGAATGGGCATTGTGGATAAGGACGGAGCGTTATAAGTAAGGAAGGGGCATTGTGGTTAAGGACGGGGCGTTATAAGTAAGGAAGGGGCATGGTGGATAAGGACGGGGCGTTATAAGTAAGGAAGGGGCATTGTGGATAAGGACGGGGCGTTATAAGTAAGGAAGGAGCATGGTGGTTAAGGACGGGGCGTTATAAGTAAGGAAGGGGCATTGTGGTTAAGGACGGGGCGTTATAAGTAAGGAAGGGGCATGGTGGATAAGGACGGGGCGTTATAAGTAAGGAAGGGGCATTGTGGATAAGGACGGGGCGTTATAAGTAAGGAAGGAGCATGGTGGTTAAGGACGGGGCGTTATAAGTAAGGAAGGGGCATTGTGGATAAGGACGGGGCGTTATAAGTAAGGAAGGGGCATTGTGGGTAAGGACGGAGCGTTATAAGTAAGGAAGGGGCATTGTGGTTAAGGACGGGGCGTTATAAGTAAGGAAGGGGCATGGTGGATAAGGACGGGGCGTTATAAGTAAGGAAGGGGCATTGTGGATAAGGACGGGGCATTATAAGTAAGGAACGGCCATTGTGGGTAAGGACGGGGCGTTATAAGTAAGGAAGGGGCATTGTGGGTAAGGACGGGGCGTTATAAGTAAGGAAGGGGCATTGTGGGTAAGGACGGGGCGTTATAAGTAAGGTAGGGACATTGTGGGTAAGGAAGGGGCATTGTGAATAAGGAAGGGGCATTGTGGGTAAGGGCGGGGCGTTTTAAATAAGGAAGGGGCATTGTTGGTAAGGACGGGGCGTTATATGTAAGGAAGGGGCATTGTGGATAAGGACGGGGCGTTATAAGTAAGGAAGGGGCATTGTGGGTACGGAACGGGCATTGTGGATAAGGGCGGGGCGTTATAAGCAAGTAAAGGGGCATTGTGGGTAAGGAAGGGGCATTGTGGGTGGGGACGGGGCGTTATAAGTAAGGAAGGGGCGTTGTGGGTAAGGTCAGGGCATTATAAGTAAGGAAGGGGCATTGTGGATAAGGACGGGGCGTTATAAGTAAGGAAGGGGCATTGTGGATAAGGACGGGGCGTTATAAGTAAGGAAGGGGCATGGTGGTTAAGGACGGAGCGTTATAAGTAAGGAAGGGGCATTGTGGTTAAGGACGGGGCGTTATAAGTAAGGAAGGGGCATGGTGGATAAGGACGGGGCGTTATAAGTAAGGAAGGGGCATTGTGGATAAGGACGGGGCGTTATAAGTAAGGAAGGGGCATTGTGGATAAGGACGGGGCGTTATAAGTAAGGAAGGGGCATTGTGGATAAGGACGGGGCGTTATAAGTAAGGAAGGAGCATGGTGGTTAAGGACGGGGCGTTATAAAAAAGGAAGGGGCATGGTGGATAAGGACGGGGCGTTATAAGTAAGGAAGGGGCATTGTGGATAAGGACGGGGCGTTATAAGTAAGGAATGGGCATTGTGGTTAAGGACGGGGCGTTATAAGTAAGGAAGGGGCATTGTGGATAAGGACGGGGCGTTATAAGTAAGGAAGGGGCATTGTGGATAAGGGCGGGGCGTTATAAGCAAGTAAAGGGGCATTGTGGGTAAGGAAGGGGCATTGTGGGTGAGGACGGGCTTTAGAGGTAAGGAAGTGGCATTGTGGGTTAGGAAGGGGCATTGTGGGTAAGGACGGGGCGTTATAAGTAAGTAAAGGGGCATTGTGGGTAAGGAAGGGGCATTGTGGGTGAGGACGGGCGTTAGAGGTACGGAATTGACATTGTGGGTTAGGAAGGAGCATTGTGGGTAAGGACGGGGCGTTATAAGTAAGTAAAGGGGCATTGTGGGTGAGGACGGGGCGTTAGAGGTAAGGAAGTGGCATTGTGGGTAAGGAAGCGGCCTTGTGCATAAGGAAGGGCCATTGTGGATAAGGCCGGGGCGTTATAAGTAGGGAAGGGGCGTTGTGAGTAAGGACGGGGCGTTTTAAGTAAGGAAGGGGCATTGTAGGTAATGACGGGGCGTTATAGGTAAGGAAGGGGCATTGTGGATAAGGACGTAGCGTTATAAGTAAGGTAGGGGCATTCTGGGTAAGGGACATATGGGGAGTGCTGGGTAAGGTAAGGTGGCAATAGGAACAACAGATGTTGGTAAAGGGTTGAGGTTTATGGGTGCGTGCGCACAACAATTGCAATGTTGCCACTGTATACACGTGGACTTACACTGACTCCATATACTGTGTGTTGTCACTGTATCCACGTGGACTTACACTGACTCCATATACTGTGTGTTGTCACTGTATCCACGTGGACTTACACTGACTCCATATACTGTGTGTTGTCACTGTATCCACGTGGACTTACACTGACTCTATATACTGTGTGTTGTCACTGTATCCACGTGGACTTACACTGACTCCATATACTGTGTGTTGTCACTGTATCCACGTGGACTTACACTGACTCCATATACTGTGTGTTGTCACTGTATCCACGTGGACTTACACTGACTCCATATATTGTGTGTTGTCACTGTATCCACGTGGACTTACACTGCCTCCATATACTTTGTGTTGTCACTGTATCCACGTGGACTTACACTGACTCCATATACTGTGTGTTGTCACTGTATCCACGTGGACTTACACTGACTCCATATACTGTGTGTTGTCACTGTATCCACGTGGACCTACACTGACTCCATATATTGTGTGTTGTCACTGTATCCACGTGGACTTACACTGACTCCATATACTGTGTGTTGTCACTGTATCCACGTGGACTTACACTGACTCCATATACTGTGTGTTGTCACTGTATCCACGTGGACTTACACTGACTCCATATATTGTGTGTTGTCACTGTATCCACGTGGACTTACACTGCCTCCATATACTGTGTGTTGTCACTGGATCCACGTGGACTTACACTGACTCCATATACTGTGTGTTGTCACTGTATCCACGTGGACCTACACTGACTCCATATATTGTGTGTTGTCACTGTATCCACGTGGACTTACACTGACTCCATATACTGTGTGTTGTCACTGTATCCACGTGGACTTACACTGACTCCATATATTGTGTGTTGTCACTGTATCCACGTGGACTTACACTGACTCCTTATACTGTGTGTTGTCACTGTATCCACGTGGACTTACACTGACTCCATATATTGTGTGTTGTCACTGTATCCACGTGGACTTACACTGACTCCATATACTGTGTGTTGTCACTGTATCCACGTGGACTTACACTGACTCCATATACTGTGTGTTGTCACTGTATCCACGTGGACTTACACTGACTCCATATACTGTGTGTTGTCACTGTATCCACGTGGACTTACACTGACTCCATATACTGTGTGTTGTCACTGTATCCACGTGGACTTACACTGACTCCCTATACTGTGTGTTGTTCTTTCAGCTGTCATCAAATCGAACCACGTGCACGACAGTCGGCGGTCTTACCAGTGCATCAAGTTCCTGGTCAGCCTGGCCAACAAGTGTGCGCTAGCCAAGGACTACCTGATGCAGTCTTCTACGCGCTGGCAGTGGGCAGTCAACTGGCTCAAAAACAAGGTGGGGGCCGTACACACAGACTGGCCGTACACACTGACTGGCCGTACACACTGACTGGCCGTACACACAGACTGGCCGTACACACAGACTGGCCTTACACACAGACTGGCCTTACACACTGACTGGCCGTACACATAGACTGGCTGTACACACTGACTGGCCGTACACACAGACTGGCCTTACACACTGACTGGCCGTACACACTGAATGGCCGTGCACACTGAGTGGTCGTATACCCTGACTGGCGTATACCCTCACTGGCGTACACACTGACTGGCCGTACACACAGACTGGCATTACACACAGACTGGCCGTACACACTGACTGGCCTTACACACAGACTGGCTGTACACACAGACTGGCTGTACACACTAACTGGCCGTACACATAGACTGGCTCTACACAGACTAACCGTACACACCGACTGGCCGTAAGCACAGACTGGCTGTGCACAGACTGGCCGTACACACTGACTGGCCGTACACACAGACTGGCGGTACACACTGACTGGCCGTAAACACAGACTGGCTCTACACAGACTTGCCGTACACACTGACTGGCCGTACACACAGACTGGCTGTACACACTGACTGGCCGTACACACAGACTGGCTTTACACAGACTGGCCGTACACACTGACTGGCCGTACACATAGACTGGCTGTACACACCGACTGGCCGTATGCACAGACTGGCTGTACACACAGACTGGCTCTACACATACTGGCCGTACACATAGACTGGTTGTGCACGCTGACTGGCCGTACACACAGACTGGCTGTACACACAGACTGGCCGTACACACAGACTGGCTGTACACATACTGGCCGTACACACTGACTGGCCGTACACCCTGAATGGCCGCGCACACTGACTGGCTATACACACTGACTGGCCGTACACACAGACTGGCTGTACACACAGGCTGGCTGTACACACAGACTGGCCGTACACACAGACTGGCCGTACACACTGACTGGCGTACACACTGACTGGCCGTACACACTGACTGGCCGTACACACAGACTGGCTGTGCACAGACTGGCCGCACACACAAACTGGCTGTACACACAGACTGGCCGTGCACACAGACTGGTCGCACACACTGACTTGTCGTACACACTGACTGGTCGTACACACAGACTGGCAGTACACACCGACTGGCCGTAAACACAGACTGGCTCTACACACTGACTGGCCGTACACACTGACTGGCCGTACACGCAGACTGGTCGTACAAACTGACTGGCTGTACACACCGACTGGCCGTAAACACAGACTGGCTCTACACACTGACTGGCCGTACATACAGACTGGTCGTACAAATTGACTGGCTGTACACACCGACTGACCGTACACACAGACTGGCTCTACACAAACTGGTCGTACACACTGACTGGCCGTAAACACAGACTGGCTCTACACAGACTGGCCGTACACACTGACTGGCCGTGCACACAGACTGGCTCGACACAGACTGGCCGTACACACTGACTGGCCGTACACACTGACTGGCCCGTAAACACAGACTGGCCGTACACACAGACTGGCCGTACACAGACTGGCTCTACACAGACTGGCCGTGCACACTGACTGGCCGTACACACTGACTGGCTGTACACACAGATTGGCTGTACACACTAACTGGCTCTACACAGACTGGCCGTACACACAGACTGGCTGTACACACCGACTGGCTGTACACAGACTGGCTCTACACAGACTGGCCGTACACACTGACTGGCCGTACACAGACTGGCTGTACACAGTGACTGGCCGTACACACTGACTGGCAGTACACACAGCCTGGCTGTACAAAGACTGGCTCTACATAGACTGGCCGTACACACTGACTGGTCGTACACACATACTGGCTGTACACACTGACTGGCCGTACACAGACTGGCTGTACACATAGACTGGCTCTACACAGAGTGGCCGTACACACAGACTGGCTGTACACACCGACTGGCTGTACACAGACTGGCTCTACACAGACTGGCCGTACACACTGACTGGCCGTACACAGACTGGCTGCACACAGTGACTGGCCGTACACACTGACTGGCAGTACACACAGCCTGGCTGTACAAAGACTGGCTCTACATAGACTGGCCGTACACACTGACTGGTCGTACACACATACTGGCTGTACACACTGACTGGCCGTACACAGACTGGCTGTACACATAGACTGGCTGTACACAGACTGGCTCTACACAGACTGGCCGTACACACTGACTGGCCGTACACACATACTGGCCGTACACAGACTGGCCGTACACACTTACTGGCCTTACACACTGACTGGCCGTCCACAGACTGGCCGTACACACAGACTGGCCTTACACACTGACTGGCCGTACACACTGACTGGCGTACACTCTGACTGGCCGTACACACAGACTGACTGTACACAGACTGGCCGTACACACTGACTGGCCGTACACACTGACTGGCCGTACACACTGACTGGCTGTACACAGACTGGCCGTACACACTGACTGGCCATACAAAGACTGGCCCAACTTATTGGGAATACACAGTAATGTAGGTAGCATGTATATTGAAGATGCCGCCATGCCGATGTGTGTATCCCCCGCGGTTTGTTACTGACAGAAGTCTAAAGACTTCTGTCAGTATAGTGCTATGTTCGGTTTGTAAATTTGTTACTGACAGAAGTCTAAAGACTTCTGTCAGTATACTACGCACTTCGGTTTGTAAATTTGTTTGTTTGTCCGCTTTGTTGTCAGAGCGATGTAGGTCGTAATTCGACAGCTACGGTCATCGGTCTTGACCAAAAGGTAGATTGGTGAAATGGCTCGGTCAAGTTCGTTAATGGCATATGCAGGTCAAAGGTCAAGGTCACAGCGATTTTTTATAAAAAAAGTTAACAACGCATATATCTCCGTTAATATTAGAGATAGAGATCTCGGGTCAGTTTCAGAATGTGCTGCCCATCAAGAGGCATCTTTCGCATATTGTTCACTTTTTGACACGTCATACTCATTTTCGAGCAAAACGAGATAATAGGTTTTTCGGAAAATACACTAAATCACCTCTGTCAGTTTTGTGGCTTTTAGACACATTTAAAACCAAGTTATCGCAATAAGGTTCTGACATGTCATAGAAATATGAATAGGAATAACCTCTGTAGAATCTTAGGTCTCTCCAGTGCGTCACGTGACGTCACGATGACGTCACTTTCGGTACATACAAAAAATTGTCAAAAATCGACTGTGTACTTCCGGTTCCAGAGCGGGGGGAAGTTGTCTATGGGACTTCCCATGTTAAAGCCCTCCAACTCTCAAGCTGGGAAAAAATGTTTTGTCGCATATTTAACAAGTGCCTTCGTCAAACACTACCAGGATTTTTTCTTTGATTCAATATGGTACCTAGTAGAAACAATGGATACTATATGGTATTTGAATAAGAAATGACGTCAGAGGAATTTTTTGAAATTTGGCCAATGGTAAAAGATAGGGATTTTTAGCGTTGGCAAGGGCTCCCACGGGCGATCTATGCCATAACATACTAACTTTTCGGTATAGAGTCGAAAACGTTTAACATGGAACCCTATGGGGAAAATAGAATTTCATTAAATTTGACATACTTTCGTTTGAGCGATCTCACTTTGCTTTACCATGGTGAGAGATGTGGACGAGTACAAGAGTCCCAGGGTAGGCTGACGGCAAACGCGTGTGTCAGTTTCGTTTCCATGGCAACCGGACATTTTCCCAATGATAAAGTATACAAATTCCCTCTAATTTAGAAAATTCGTCAAAAATCGGAAAAACTAGCTAGACCTTCGATCGTTGCGTATAATGGTAGGGAAGATATGTCTCCAGATTGCTATTGGCAGTAAAGCATTATTATTCTTTACATCTTAGCTGCAGAGTTCTTTCTTTGTCTGCTCGTTTTTCATTTATCCGCAATGATGAAGAAAAGCAATTTTCGGTAATTAGGTGAAGCTATGTCTGAAGGACTAACAGTCCTACCGCCGTTCTAATCAACGTTTGGGATTGAGGGCACACATGTTTGTGTCTAGATGTTTGGACGTTGGCGTGCGTCATGCCATGACGTCACCATGACGTGATGACGTCATAATTTTATAACCTCTATTACTCGACTATTATACCTCGTAGCGACTACCGGTTGATTTGAGGCTGTACCTTATATCAAGGGACAACTGCTGCGATGCGTAAGTTTTTTTGCAGTACCGAAACGTGTGCGTCAAAACTGACGTCCGCCTCGCGTTAAACGGCGTATTGAAGTTCAAAGAGCCAGAACTCGGTTAATATTTGATCTAGGAGCCCAGATTTGGCATGAAGCGAGAGGCAAATGTAAGGTTGAACAGCGAAAATCGCGATAGAATTGCTCGCATTGAACAGCAGCCGTTAGATTGTGCTCATCCAGCATCCGGATCCTATGGGTCCAATTTGGGCTAAATTGCGGTTTGAGCCCAAATTGTTCGTTGAAGGAACTGTTTAACCCTCATCTGATAAATGAAGGTCTCGTGTGGCCAACATGAGGCAAGGGAAGATTATAGTATATGTGTTTCTGCATGTCATCGTCTGTACCATAGTTTCGGTGCATAAATGACGCCACTGACGTGTGTGTCGAAGATGACGTCACTTCTGTCAGTACCTCAGCCTACGGCTGTCTTGTTATGTTATTGGGACATTAGCTGTACCAGCTCTAATTTTGTTTTAATGATTCCAAATTAAAACGTGTATCTTGTGTGTCCATTATTTGTTGATGTTGACCACACTTTGTTTACCTACAAGATGACGGAGTACTACTGGTCGCCGTCCACCGCCTCCGTCACCTCCAACGAGGACTCCTCCAGCAAGTCCTTCCAGAGGACCATCAGTGCACAGGTTAGTACAACCCCCTCCCTCTGACCTTGTCCTCACCTGACCGCATCCTGACCACTTGCTGACCCCATTCCGACCCCATCCTGGCCTAGCTTCACCCTGATCTGAACCTGACCCCCACTCTAACCCCTGCCCTAATTCCATTCTGGCCCCCACCCTGACACCCACCCCTGACCCCACCTTGAGACTCACTCTGACACCCACTCTGACACCCACCCTGACACCCACCCTGACACCCACCCTGACACCCACCCTCAGACCCTTTCTCACACCCACCCTGACCCCACCCTGACACCCACCGTGACCCCACCCTCAGACCCATTCTGACACCAACTCTGACACCCACCCTGACACCCACCCTGAGACCCATCCTGACACCCACCCTGAGACCCACCCTGTACCCTCTCTGACACCCACCCTGACCCCACCCTGACCCCATCCTGAGACCCACCCTGACCCCACCCTGAGACCCACACTGACCCCACCCTGAAACCTGACACTGACAATCACCCTGATTCCACCTTGACCCTGTACTGACCCCATCTTGACACCCTCCGGGACCCCTTGTGGACCCTTTCTTGACCCTCCTCCCCCAGACCTGCACCCTGCCACTGGCCCTAACCGCGCTGCCTTGTCTCCAGGACACGCTGGCGGAGGCCACGGCGCTGCTCACGGAGCTCGAGGCCCAGGAGCAGTCCGACATGGACATCCTCAGCAACGGCGATCCGGACGACAGCGGCGAGCAGAGTACTCCCAGCGGCCAGCAGCCCCAGCCCGAGAGCCTCGACCAGGTCGATGACAAATAGGCGCCTGTGTGGTATAGAGCCTCGACCAGGTCAATGACAAATAGGCGCCTGTGTGGTATAGGGCCTCGACCAGGTCAATGACAAACAGGCGCCTGTGTGGTATAGAGCCTCGACCAGGTCAATGACAAATAGGCGCCTGTATGGTATGGAGCCTCGACCAGGTCGATGACAAATAGACAAATGACGTGTATACTGTAAGGTGCCTCCTCCATGTCAAGGACGAATGGGCGCCTGTATTGTGATGCTTCTTCTCTGTCGATGACAATAAATGTATTTTTATTGTGCCTCGATCCACCAAATCGATCACAAATATAGGTACGACAACCTGGTCGATGTCAAGCCGGTAGTGTATTCTGTGGTACCTTGCCCTAAGGAGACCCAGACCCGGGCAGTCCGTGTCCACTGGGACCCTGCCAGCCACGTGGCCGGGCCCGCCCAGTGCCAACCAATATTTGGTCAATGCGGCCTAGTGATACCAAAAACATGGGATGATGTCTGAATATTATCAAGTATATAAAGTCAACAGTTGAATGAGTCGTTTGTTAACCGTGCTAAACATGCAAAAAAGGAAGCAGCACTTTGTTTTAAATTGTTAAAGTGCTTGTGAAGTGATAGATGTTCTGTTGTAGTGACGTTTACTTACGTCAGACAATCGTAGCTATGTTATTATCTCATGAAGTTTGTGCTTATGCATATTAATGTAGCCACAAACCCACGGAGTATGTTACGAGAATTGCTGTCGTTACTTTGCTTTATTCAAAACCACATTTCACATCAATCCATTTAAGAAATATACTTATTCGTAATATTTAACACCGTGGCCGTACGCGTCACAATATGGCGGACAGCGCGGCCGTACGCGTCACAATATGACGGACAGCGCGGCCGTACGCGTCACAATATGGCGGACAGCGCGGCCGTACGCGTCACAATATGGCGGACAGCGCGGCCGTACGCGTCACAATATGGCGGACAGCGCGGCCGTACGCGTCACAATATGGCGGACAGCGCGGCCGTACGCGTCACAATATGGCGGACAGTGCGGCCGTACGCGTCACAATATGGCGGACAGCGTGTTCGTACAATATGGCGGACAGCGTAGCCGAACGCGTCACGATATGGCGGACAGCGTGACCGTACGCGTCACAATATGGCGGACAGCGCGGCCGTACGCATCACAATATGGCTGACAGCGCGGCCGTACGCGTCACAATATGGCGGACAGCGCGACCGTACGCGTCACAATATGGCGGACAGCGCGGCCGTACGCGTCACAATATGGCTGACAGCGCGGCCGTACGCGTCACAATATGGCGGACAGCGCGGCCGTTGGTGTCCAGACAGGGGCCTAAAAGGTGGCTTAAAACGCCAATCGGGCCTTCCATGGTGACGTCACGATGATCAGGGCTGGTGCGGCGGCGGAGGTGGGGGCGGGGAGATCTCCACTCGCGATTGTAGATGGGAAAAGGGTACTATAGATCTTGTTTATTTCTTTACCCCGCAGTTTGCTCTTTTCGTTGGTAGCTTCTTTGCTTCGCGGGGTCAAAAATTATTTCTCTCTATATATATAATATATGTATAATAATAGTGGACTTTGTTGATTCTGTTTGGCGCGGCTGTTACTTTTCGTTGTTATTGTGGTGATGCAGTGGCGACGCGAGGCGGGTTTGTTGAGGGTTAGGGTGTTGTGCTCGTCCTGTACGAATGACATGTGACCAGAGCGCGCAAATCAACAACACTACTACTTTTATTGTTGTTGTTATTGTTGTTGTACCTTTATGTTTCATTTAGTAAGAAGCCCCGAGCTTTTGCTGTTTCCTCGCTATTGGTGGCCCGCGCCATGCGTGCTGGTCTGTCGGCCAGCAGTGTGCCCGCGCCATGCGTGCTGGTCTGCCGGCCAGCAGTGTGCCCGCGCCAGATGTCCGCTGTACAAACCAAGCTTGTGTCCATGTACAGTCACATGTACAGTATCTCCGATTATTGTCACTCGGGCGAATCGTGACATATCCACTTTGTTGTTATGTACTTAGCTCTGTCCCCTGGTGACTGAAGACTCTGGGATGTGGCTGGTGGGGTTGTCAGGACTTTGTACCAGCGTTAGAATAGCTAGCCAGCGAAGGGAGTCCCTGCGACAACACGAAGGCCAGCGACAAATCACTTTACTACGTGTATAAATTATATACTGTTACGTCTTTTAATGCACTTAAAATAAGAATCAAATACGAGATGAAACAGTATAGATTAGCAGGCAAAATGATATCCAGTGGCTACAACACAAGTGGCGGTCTAGCTGCAGAGGCCTTCGTCCGGTGTCCTTTGTAATTAAATGTAAACGAACTGATGAATGCAGACCGATGCAGGACTAAACTGACCGTTCACAGCCATCCAACTTAAGGAAAAGAAAATAAAGTATTTTGAGATCTTGCTAGAAAAATTGTGTGGTGTGGAACACCCTTGTGGATCGAGAGGCAGACTGTGGGAGGGATCTGATCAGCCACAGCTGTGAGAGGGATCTGATCAGCCACAGCTGTGGGAGGGATCTGATCAGCCACAGCTGTGGGAGGGATCTGATCAGCCACAGCTGTGGTAGGGATCTGATCAGCCACAGCTGTGGTAGGGATCTGATCAGCCACAGCTGTGGGAGGGATCTGATCAGCCACAGCTGTGGGAGGGATCTGATCAGCCACAGCTGTGAGAGGGATCTGATCAGCCACAGCTGGTGGACAAACCTTCTAATACATAACATCGACTGGTCATTTTATTGCGGGAAATATGCAGATCGCATCTAGCTGTTGCTGCCCCCTTGGGGGCTTGTATATATATTTCAGCAACGACAGGTGCCACGAAGCATATGCCCCCTCCCCCCCCCCCCATCATTCACAACTGTTATCTCCACAGCAACGTGTAATATTTGTAAATAGCTGTACATAATTTTGTACACTTTGAAAGAGAATAAATGCAGTCCTCCCCGCTGCCGTTTTCATGTTTGGACGTGTTCCAGAGAAATGCGGTTGTTCAAAACTAACCATAATATTAAAATAAATTAACGTGTAAAGTTCTTATGCATATCATTAAGTGATTTTGAATATTCTATACCAGTCTAATCATTAATTTTTGTGTGTGTACAATTAAGAATATTTAAACCTTAAATCAAATTGCATATGTCTATTATTCCATAGCCGACGATATAAAGGTTTTGATCGATTTATGACTAGATTTTCTTCGAGTTCGATCAAAATCTATAATGTGTGTTTGATCGAGGTATTCTTGAAGCGTTGACTTCGACTTGCTTCATGGGTATCCAGCTCAGTCCCATGTCGAACTCCATTTAATTCTGAAACCGTTCACCTCCGTTGCGATTACGTAGGGCAAGTATTTCGGTATACATGACCTAGCCATTGGCCGGAGTCGACTAATTACACAGATCTGAAATGAAATCTTCGCCCATACACTATTCTTGGTGTCGAAACCTGAACAGTTGGCGCAATTAGATTCATGGTTTGGCATCTTCCAAGTAGGTGTTCAATATACATATCTAAAAACAAAACCATTCCTGATTTCCCCCGACAAAAAAACCCCAAAGAGGCATTCCAAGGAAACAAAGACTTTATTCCATATGTATTATTATTTTTAAAAAATTCCAACTACTTTTCAAATAATGACTGAACATCAACTATAAAATACTGTAAGCCCATGTCTACAGCAACAGTACATCAGACTTACTGGACTGACAGCAACGCTCAAGAAACATTTTACAAGGAGTTCACAGCCACGACGAGACACGAAAAACATTCACCCAACACGTCCCGGCTACAGCCTGCCCCCTGGCGGTGTGGTGTGTACAACCGGGCATCCATCTCACCGACACTGGCCCGTTAGGAGTCCTATATATAATATATATATAATATAATATATATGTAATATGACGTCAACTCTAGTCAAAACGGCTGCTCCTTTACTTGGCATCATCTGATTGTAGACTTAACATCGTTTTACTGTATGCATAACGCAAGATGCGTGTTGCCAGTTAGACGTCTGGTGAGGATACTTGGACTGCGTGAATCCAGGCGGCACAGTGTGTCCAGAGCTCGGTGGGCTCCACACTGGAGAGCCAGAGCCAGCGCCATATACTGAAAAGCCTCCTCCAGCAAAACCCTCAACCTGCCGAGACCCCTCATCAGTCACGTAGCATATTACTAACAAGACTCTCAGCAAACCGACCGCGCAGAAGGGAACGCCCCAGTCAGCGCGCCTGGTGACAGGGAGGCGCAATCTCTCACCCGGCCAAGAGGGACACCGGAACCAGGAGAATGTAACAAAGTCTGGCCCGTGTAAATGTCAGGACGTCAATTAAGAGACCAGAGGCTGGCTGCGGGGGCGTGGTGACCGCGGGGGGCGGGTGTGAAGGATGAGTCGCCTTCGCCAGACAGGGACACTCAATCAATGCGGAGTGGCCACTGCTCTGGGCCGGGCGCACTGACTGCTCCACATCAACGAGGTGCGCTATAAGGACCGGGCCATCATACACCACTCCAAAGGGAAGGTCATCAAATCATCATTTACAGCTAATGAAACATATATGTGAAAATTCGTAGATACTGCTTCGTCTGGCGTGTCTGGGCGAACAGAGTACCTGCCAGGAAGGTGGGGGGGGGGGGGGGGCTTTTAAATGCACATTACACTCACAGCGGTCTACGTCACAAAGGCCTACGTCATCAGATCCCACACAACGACCTACGGTCACCAGGCCATCTTCAAACAATTAACACCTTATCCTAAGATTATTAAAGTTTTAACATAGGCAAATTATGAACAATTTATACGTCGGTACATTGTAGTTGTCTAGGCAGTAGGAGTAAGGAAAAAGGGTCAACTACCCAACGAAGTACAGAGTCCAATCTGGGAAAGGCACAATATCCCACATAAGAGGGAAAAAGTGTTAAATTGTGTCTTATGCACCCACGACCTCTCGTACGACCCGTCGCACGACCTCTCGCCTCGCCTCGTCCAAGCCCTCTACCAAGAAGCACCCTCGCGGGCCACAGGTTGGGACAAACGCCATGGGAGAGGGATTTGTTGAGCGAGCTTTCGCTTCCTCTCCATCAATTTAGAACAAAGCACCACACTTCACATACGGTCCCGCCAAAAACATAACAACAGCACAGACAGAGAAACCAGAAGCATCATACATCAATAACATCCAATACAGCGCCCGGGGACAGACCACGTGTCAAGGCGAGAAAAAACACAGGCACGAAGTGGACGTAGACGGGACAGGGCCAGCGGCCGCCGTGCAGCCACACACATACAAGTCAAGGCCCGTCTCCAACGGCAGCCTTTAGCTAAAACAACCGGCTTCCAATAGAGCCGTCAAATCAAGCCTCCTCCCTTCTGCTTTCACCGTGGCATTAATCAACACGAATTCGTTACCTCGTTCACAGCCGTCGGCAACCCCCCTCCTCGGCTATAAAGGCCGCAAGGCGCCTGGTTAATACTGGTGGAGACCACCACTCTGTAATGTACAAGCGGTGGTGGTTGGCGCAGCGGGCCCGGCGGGGTGGCGGCGAGCCAGAGGGGTGTCCCAGTTGTCCCCGGCCACCAGCCATGGCAAGCCCATTAACCTTCCATGTACTGTCCACAGCATAGGGTGACCTGGGAAGGCGCCGATGCCCTGGTCAAAGACAATACCTAGTCGAAAAGAAGCGCTGATATTGACAGTACACCTCGGAGGCGGTTTCCAGGCCAGGGTGTGTCCTGGCGGCCCCTTGTAACAGGTTCTCCGGCCGTGAACAGACGACCTGGCGACCACAACAAGGCCCTGGATTAGAGACAGCTGACGCCGGAGGGCGAGGGGTTGGCTAATCGACACGACTGTAGAAAGACACGTTAAGAATATTTGCCAGGAGTGGATAATTACAATATATACCTTGGGAGGATAATATGTTATAGACATTTACAGACTGTGGTATAAGATATAATACATACTTTACATTGTGGGATGCAACTAAACAATGATATTGCACCGTGGAAAACCGAAACCCGACGTACAGCCTCTTATGTTCGCGAGACATCCAACAAATCACCAGTTACGAAATCATTCTCGTCTTCTTGGACAAAAAAAAACACCTTCCGGTTTTCCATCAATGGATGAATAGCAATGATGACTCATGAGGACCACCGTGTCTTGACCTCTGACCCCTGGGTGTAGGCCAGAGGGACAGAGGCGGTGGCGGCGGTGGTGGTGCTGGTGGTGCTGGTGGGGTGCAGGGTGCGAGGCCAGCCGTCGCTGATCCTCAGTTGTCGTGGCGAGCTGCGCACAGAAGCGGAGGCTGAGACGAGAAACAACCGTGTCACAAGGTGGGACGTCGCGAACACGGCAAGATGTCCACTGTGGACCCATCCAGCCGCCCGTCCGCTCTCACGCCGGCCCGATGCCCGCCCACCGGACCGCCCGCCCGCCGGCCATGCAGCCAGTGGCACCCCGAGCCACCGCGGCCGAAGCTGGGCGGCCACAACAAAGAGGGCGGACCGGGCCGGGCGACAAGGGGTGGTATCCTCTGTGAACAAGGTGGCCGGCAGCCGGGGGCCGCTGGGTAGCACCCCTGCACGGACTGAGGCAGCTCAGAAGTCGGCGAATTCTTTAGCACACTTCTCCGTGGACGAGATGCGCAGCGGCTCCTCTTCGTAGTCGTCGAAGTTGCTGGGGTCGCCGGGGCCCTTGCACTTGGGGATGAACGGCGCCTCTACCTGCAGAACAACATAAACCACGACCCACATCAGTCATTATGCCACATATACATCGTGTCTACGGCGGGAATGACCCATTAGGGGTAGAAGTATAGGTTATACTGCCTTAGAGATTTAGAGAGGGAGGGACGGCAATAGAAATATTCGAACCATTATAAGTACCATGAAATGCTACCATATGTATAAATGCAATGCTAACTCTACGATCCGACCTTATGAATATGCCAGATGCCAGGCTATTTACTATAGGTCCGCAAGGCATAATGTCGAACCGTTGCGGTCCCGACGTGTCGATGTAAAGACCAGTGGTGGGTGGGTAGTGTGTGGAGGGGGTTACTCGCCTTTCTCTGGTAGATGGCGATCCAGTCGGTGGTGGAGAACCACTTGTGGTTCTTTATGTCATTGACGCCGTTCTTCAGGTTGCCGTAGCGCTTGGTGAGGTCGACCTGCAGCAGGTTCCTCAGCAGGTCCTTCAGGTCAGAGCTGAAGTGGGACGGGAAGCGCACCTGGAAGGACACGCAGTGATACGCTCAGTGATCAAGACACAATACGCTCAGTGATCCAGACCGGCTCAGTGATCCAGACACACACGCTCAGCGATCCAGACATATACACGCTCAGTGATCCCGACACATACACGCTCAGAGATCCAGACACATACACGCTCAGCGATCCAGACGCTCAGTGATCCATACACGCTCAGCGATTCAGACAAATACAGGCTCAGCGACCAAGACGCTCAGTGATGCAGACACGCTCAGCGATTCAGACACATACAGGCTCAGCGATCCAGACACAACACGCTCCGTGATCCAGACACAACACGGTGACCCAGACACATACACGTGAGTGTTTCAGACACCGGCACATAAAGGCTACACTGGGCAAAAAAAACTCGGGACAATGCATTTCATTGGATGAAGCATGTCCTAGGTGCAGGTGCCAGGGCACGGACCCACGACCTGTTGATCCCCATGTCCTAGGTGCAGGTGCCAGGGCACGAACCCACGACCTGTTGATCCCCATGTCCTAGGTGCAGGTGCCAGGGCACGAACCCACGACCTGTTGATCCCCATGTCCTAGGTGCAGGTGCCAGGGCACGAACCCACGACCTGTTGATCCCCATGTCCTAGGTGCAGGTGCCAGGGCACGAACCCACGACCTGTTGATCCCCATGTCCTAGGTGCAGGTGCCAGGGCACGAACCCACGACCTGTTGATCCCCATGTCCTAGGTGCAGGTGCCAGGGTACGAACCCACGACCTGTTGATCCTCATGTCCTAGGTGCAGGTGCCAGGGCACGAACCCACGACCTGTTGATCCCCATGTCCTAGGTACAGGTGCCAGGGCACGAACCCACGACCTGTTGATCCCCATGTCCTAGGTGCAGGTGCCAGGGCACGAACCCACGACCTGTTGATCCTCATGTCCTAGGTGCAGGTGCCAGGGCACGAACCCACGACCTGTTGATCCCCATGTCCTAGGTGCAGGTGCCAGGGCACGAACCCACGACCTGTTGATCCCCATGTCCTAGGTGCAGGTGCCAGGGCACGAACCCACGACCTGTTGATCCTCATGTCCTAGGTGCAGGTGCCAGGGCACGAACCCACGACCTGTTGATCCCCATGTCCTAGGTGCAGGTGCCAGGGCACGAACCCACGACCTGTTGATCCCCATGTCCTAGGTGCAGGTGCCAGGGCACGAACCCACGACCTGTTGATCCCCATGTCCTAGGTGCAGGTGCCAGGGCACGAACCCACGACCTGTTGATCCCCATGTCCTAGGTGCAGGTGCCAGGGCACGAACCCACGACCTGTTGATCCCCATGTCCTAGGTGCAGGTGCCAGGGCACGAACCCACGACCTGTTGATCCCCAACTCGGTCGGCTTACCAACTGAGCTAGTGGGGATACCCAAACTCCTATATAGTGAATAGTGATTGATCATATACATACACTGGCAATTTATACAGAGGCACAACGGTAATATATTGTCACTTATCTGATACTAAACAAATTATATAAATGTAAGTACATTTAGGCTCGTGTATACGCAGTTACCAGTATTTCTTATGTCTAGGTTGCGCTTACCTTTCCGGACACAATTTTCTCGTAGATCTGGATGGGTTGGTCGGCGAAGAATGGAGGGTAGCCTGCCGCCATTTCATAGACCAGGACGCCCAGAGCCCACCAGTCGACTGCCTTGTTGTAGCCCTGTCAAAGCAACAAACACAAAGTCGTTAGAAACAAGGTCATTCGGGGAGCTCGTAATGGCCGCAGTCTTGTTATTGTCAGCTACTGCCGCCATACTGACGGATTATTGGCAACTACCATACTTCTGACCTACTATTGTAGTAACTAACTGCATCCTAAAATTAACTACCTAATTTTTAAAATTACGCAGTATGAAGTAACTACCATTAAATTGACATGTATATTGTTAAGCAACTACCTTCCTTTCGTCGCATTATTGTAAAATAACTGCCATCCTTGTGACGTACTATTGCTAAGTATAAATATATATATATCTATTTATTCTTCAGAACGGTTTATGACAATAATGTTTTTTTGCCTTTTTTTAATATCACGAACCAGTAAATACGTTAACACAGTATGCGTGGTGTGTCCCGTAAATATCTAGCACAACTTTACTTTTCATTTGGTAAGCCAAAAATATACAATTACTTGTTGTCCCTCCCCGCAATAATGTTACAGTCCAAAACATATTTTATTATATACTTTTTTTCGCAAATCCTCAGATAATTTACATTTAAACAGAAAATGCTCGTCACTTTCTATGTAACTACAAGGATAACAACGTATTATTAGCCATCCTTCTGGCGCATTATTGGGAAGTAGCTACAAGTATACTGACATATTGTGAGCTACCATCCCTCTAACATATTATTGTGAAGTACCATCCTTCTGACGTATTATTGTGAAGTAACTACAAGTATACTGACATATTGTAAGCTACCATCCCTCTGACATATTATTGTGAAGTACCATCCTTCTGACGTATTATTGTGAAGTAACTACAAGTATACTGACATATTGTAAGCTACCATCCCTCTGACATATTATTGTGAAGTACCATCCTTCTGACGTATTATTGTGAAGTAACTACAAGTATACTGACATATTGTAAGCTACCATCCCTCTGACATATTATTGTGAAGTACCATCCTTCTGACGTATTATTGTGAAGTAACTACAAGTATACTGACATATTGTAAGCTACCATCCCTCTGACATATTATTGTGAAGTACCATCCTTCTGACGTATTATTGTGAAGTAACTACAAGTATACTGACATATTGTAAGCTACCATCCCTCTGACATATTATTGTGAAGTACCATCCTTCTGACGTATTATTGTGAAGTAACTACAAGTATACTGACATATTGTAAGCTACCATCCCTCTGACATATTATTGTGCAGTACCATACTTCTGACGTATTATTTCGAAGTCAATACAAGGATACTGACATTGTGAGCTACCATCCGTGGCGTATTATTGTGAAGTACCATACTTCTGACGTGTTATTGTGAAGTACCATACTTCAGCTGTATTATTGTAAAGTACCATACTTCTGCTGTATTATTGTGAAGTACCATACCTTTGACGTATTATAGGTGTAACACTATCAACGCCTCGATACAGCGTTATCCAGGAATATACATCAGTCCTTCATTTTAGGCAGCCCCCCACCCTTCCATTGCAGCTAATGAAGGGAAAAAAAGACTGGAATCCTACAGATGCCACCCTTTTGGAGATATTTCTATGGTTCATCACCGGCGGCCTTGTACGAGGAGCGCCACTGTGCTGAGCAAACAATTGGGCCTTGTTTGTCCAGGCAATCAACACACGAAGCCCATCATGGGGTGCCAACACGGCCCACAGGAGGCTGCCGGGGACTTTGGAGGGGGACTCGAATATAGATAGATAGGGGTGCATCGTCCACGATCAAAGACGGGATGCGGGGCGGGGGGAGGGGGTATGTCAGGCCGACGAATAGCATGTAGCTGATGAAACAATTACATTACCATCCATATCCCATTTACTAATGTATGGCAAGCGGCAGTCCATTGTGCGGCGCGTACAGTGCCGTCGTCAGGGCAGGACAGTGGTGCGTGATGTGGGGGCCCGGGGGACGTGCCAGAAGGGGGCACGGTGGCGCTACGATGACACAGGTGACACACTGGTGACACAATGGTGACACAATGGTGGCACACTGGTGACACGCCGGGGACACACTGGTGACACGCCGGTGACACACTGGTGACACAATGGTGACACAAGTGTTTACGCCGCTGCCAGAGACCAGCAACAGTGACAAGGGCGTCCGGCTACCAACCCGCCATGTCCTTGCAGACACTTGTTTACTGCAGCAACCGGGTTTATATATAGTCAGTCAATGCCTGGACTGTGTTCCTGGGGCCTCAACCGACTACCCATCCGCCATTGAAACAAGGTACCTACAACTTTTTGCATAATTACACCGACATCTACTACCACCGAACGAACACGATGCCTACGACAAAGCTGCTGTCTTTGGGAGTGGTGTGTCGTTACTGTTACAATACTTATAGTCACAACGTTTTTTGAGACACGTTAGGTATTTTTATTATCACAACTTCCTCTTTTAGCTACATGGTACCCACAGACGCATCTGCTTCCCATTCATGAACAGTGTAATATTGCTTTCTCCGGCAGTGGGGCGGGTCTATATGAAGTGCCTAGTCTACGGTCCTCGAGTCTCGGGGGACCGATGTGCTCAAGGCCGCCTTGAATTACCTTTATGCGGCTATATGGGCCAAGGCGGAGGCAATCTGATCCCATGTCAGCCATTACCAACCAGGCCGAGGACGATTTCTACGTCCCAGGGATTGATCGTGGAAGGGAAGCCACGCGGCTGTCTAGTCGGGGATGAGCCGGCCAGAGCCAGGTCCAGGGGTTAGCGCGAGGGGAGACCACTAGCGACACCAACACTTCATGTCGATTCAATTAGTTCAGGCCTGCTGGTGCTTACTGATGTGTGTGTGGGCGTCTGTGTATCTGTGTGCGGGTGTATGTGTCTGTGTGCGGGTGTATGTGTCTGCGTGCGGGTGTATGTGTCTGTGTGCGGGTGTATGTGTCTGTGTGCGGGTGTATGTGTCTGCGTGCGGGTGTATGTGTCTGCGTGCGGGTGTATGTGTCTGTGTGCGGGTGTATGTGTCTGTGTGCGGGTGTATGTGTCTGTGTGCGGGTGTATGTGTCTGCGTGCGGGTGTATGTGTCTGTGTGCGGGTGTATGTGTCTGTGTGCGGGTGTATGTGTCTGCGTGCGGGTGTATGTGTCTGCGTGCGGGTGTATGTGTCTGCGTGCGGGTGTATGTGTCTGTGTGCGGGTGTATGTGTCTGCGTGCGGGTGTATGTGTCTGTGTGCGGGTGTATGTGTCTGCGTGCGGGTGTATGTGTCTGCGTGCGGGTGTATGTGTCTGCGTGCGGGTGTATGTGTCTGTGTGCGGGTGTATGTGTCTGTGTGCGGGTGTATGTGTCTGCGTGCGGGTGTATGTGTCTGCGTGCGGGTGTATGTGTCTGTGTGCGGGTGTATGTGTCTGCGTGCGGGTGTATGTGTCTGCGTGCGGGTGTATGTATCTGTATGTATGTGTGTGTGTGTGTGAGATCGAGAGAGATGGGGTGGTTAGGACAGTCCTGACCGGAGACCACGTTGCGACCCCTCTCACCGGCCGTCCGTTGACGGCCGCTCGCCTGGATTCCACCCCCATATTGGCACCCGGCGGACAGTGCCCACGGCGATAAGGGGAGGTTGGCGGGGATGTGGCGGGGATGTGACGACGTGCGATGTGGCCGTCTCGCCCAATAGAGGGGGAGACACCTAAGCGTCGACCTCAGTCGCAGACTCACGTTGGTCAAAGCCATGAGCGACAGGGTTTGTCGCTCTCGTACCGATGCGGTGCTGGGCGGGTAAAGGGATCGACCTGTGGCCCGCCCCCTCACCCATAACCACCCCATGTGCCATTGACACTACTCCCCCGTAGCCCGCTATGAGCAGCCCACAGACCCAGCCGCCCCGCCCCTCCTAATGGCAGACATAGCGTACTGGCGCATGCCGTTCAATGATTAGATGACTTAGGAGCGGCGAGCACGCCACGCCAGCAGGCAGGCGACCCAGCCCTGGAAGGCTACTGTTTAAGTAGGCCAGTCCTCTCACCCCTACCACACACACACCACGCCCGCCTGAACAACAACATCGGCCAGCAAGCCAGCCGGCTAGCCTGGCCACAAACAATACACCATATGGTTGGTCACACCATCCCTGTAACCACGTGTTTCCATTCAACCGTTACTATATTTAGTAAGTGGCTGTTTTATGCCGTGTATAAATAGATGCCGAGAGATTTGCTATCATCTAGTCGATTATCATATATTGCATGCCCAAGGCATAGGACCTTGGTGCGTCGCTTATCCTGGTGCAAGTGATAATTATAGTCGGCGAGTCTAGCGGGAAACACGAGGGAGGACTGGAAAACGCCCCTTACACGGTTCTTGGTGAATAAATTAAAAAGTTAAATAAATTGGGTAAAAAAATTCTTTTCCGCATGTTTGAAGATAGACCGGGCGCACCTTGAAAAATACAAGGCCCCGGCTGGTAGGCAACCGCGTTGAAAGCAAGCTGGGATCTCGCACTGGTCGCTATTGTCTGACTGACTGAGTCGGACTTTAGGCAGAGCGAGAGCGCAGTTGATGGAGGTGTGTGTGGTGAGGAAAGTGCAGGTACCAGGCGGCCGGCTGGGTGCGAGAGGCACGGGGGGGCGGCATCGACGGTTTCATCTTCCCTCACTAAATGTAGCTAATATCAGCCGTATCTTTGAAGGTCTGTCTATCTTTCCAAGGAGAATGATAGACACGTTGCACGCACCAAACATCTCCTCAGCTTAGCAAACATAGGTTACTCGATGGCTGACTTCTAAAACTCATCGGCGGGAAGTCCGTGGGCTTCGGCTTACAACTTCAGCAAGAAGATGGCTTGCACAGCGCGGAAGAAAGGAGGTAATTACAACGCCGCCATGGCTGCCAACGAGGACTTCAATCGCCCGCGTACAGTTGTTCAGTCCACAGTCAAGACCTTCACAGTTGTTGACGTCGATCAGATACAGGGAAGAGGCATAGGGAGAAGCTACGGGACGGGCCGTGGGCCTCAGCAATGTCTGCCACGCCGACATCATGCAGTTATAGGCCTTCTCCTTCAAGTCAATGTTCATGTCAAACATCGCCATACTTCGACGATAACACCCATTGAGGTTTGTTCCTTCAAGTAAGAATAAACACAACTACTCTTAGTGATGCCCACGAAACAATAATCAACATTCCAGTCAATCTAATATTGGTCTGTCACTGACCACGCCCTGGCACTATTATTGCATAACAGACCAGCGAACATCACGCCCCCATTGTCTCCTGTACGCTAAGATGTTTTTGGCGAGTTCATCGATGAGACCATAGAATAAGGAGATACAGTAAATGCGGCTCCCGAGTTATGACAAAGAGAGACAGCTATACCACGACCAGGGACAGCCATACCACGGCCAGGGACAGCCATACCACGACCAGGGACAGCCATACCACGGCCAGGGACAGCCATACCACGGCCAGGGACAGCCATACCACGACCAGGGACAGCCATACCACGGCCAGGGACAGCCATACCACGGCCAGGGACAGCCATACCACGGCCAGGGACAGCCATACCACGGCCAGGGACAGCCATACCACGGCCAGGGACAGCCATACCACGGCCAGGGACAGCCATACCACGGCCAGAGACAGCCATACCACGACCAGGGACAGCCATACCACGGCCAGGGACAGCCATACCACGGCCAGGGACAGCCATACCACGGCCAGGGACAGCCATACCACGGCCAGGGACAGCCATACCACGGCCAGGGACAGCCATACCACGGCCAGGGACAGCCATACCACGGCCAGGGACAGCCATACCACGGCCAGGGACAGCCATACCACGGCCAGAGACAGCCATACCACGGCCAGAGACAGCCATACCACGACCAGGGACAGCCATAACACGGCCAGGGACAGCCATACCACGGCCAGAGACAGCCATACCACGACCAGGGACAGCCATAACACGGCCAGGGACAGCCATACCACGGCCAGGGACAGCCATACCACGGCCAGGGACAGCCATACCACGGCCAGAGACAGCCATACCACGGCCAGAGACAGCCATACCACGACCAGGGACAGCCATAACACGGCCAGGGACAGCCATACCACGGCCAGAGACAGCCATACCACGACCAGGGACAGCCATAACACGGCCAGGGACAGCCATATCACGGCCAGGGACAGCCATACCACGGCCAGGGACAGCCATACCACGGCCAGAGACAGCCATACCACGATCAGGGACAGCCATACCACGGCCAGGGTCAGCCATACCACGGCCAGGGACAGCCATACCACGGCCAGGGACAGCCATACCACGGCCAGGGACAGCCATACCACGGCCAGAGACAGCCATACCACGGCCAGAGACAGCCATACCACGACCAGGGACAGCCATAACACGGCCAGGGACAGCCATACCACGGCCAGAGACAGCCATACCACGGCCAGAGACAGCCATACCACGACCAGGGACAGCCATACCACGGCCAGGGACAGCCATACCACGGCCAGAGACAGCCATACCACGGCCAGGGACAGCCATACCACGACCAGGGACAGCCATACCACGGCCAGGGACAGCCATACCACGGCCAGAGACAGCCATACCACGGCCAGAGACAGCCATACCACGACCAGGGACAGCCATAACACGGCCAGGGACAGCCATACCACGGCCAGAGACAGCCATACCACGACCAGGGACAGCCATAACACGGCCAGGGACAGCCATACCACGGCCAGGGACAGCCATACCACGGCCAGGGACAGCCATACCACGGCCAGAGACAGCCATACCACGATCAGGGACAGCCATACCACGGCCAGGGTCAGCCATACCACGGCCAGGGACAGCCATACCACGGCCAGGGACAGCCATACCACGGCCAGGGACAGCCATACCACGGCCAGAGACAGCCATACCACGACCAGGGACAGCCATACCACGGCCAGAGACAGCCATACCACGACCAGGGACAGCCATACCACGGTCAGGGACAGCTATACCACGGCCAGGGACAGCTATACCCCGGCCAGAGACAGCCATACCACGGCCAGGGACAGCCATACCACGGCCAGGGACAGCCATACCACGGCCAGGGACAGCCATACCACGGCCAGGGACAGCCATACCCCGGCCAGGGACAGCCATACCACGGCCAGAGACAGCCATACCACGACCAGGGACAGCCATACCACGACCAGGGACAGCCATACCACGGTCAGGGACAACCATACCACGGCCAGGGACAGCCATACCACGGCCAGGGAAAGCCATACCACGGCCAGAGACAGCCATACCACGGCCTGGGACAGCCATACCACGGCCAGAGACAGCCATACCACGGCCAGGGACAGCCATACCACGGCCAGTGACAGCCATACCACGGCCAGGGACAGCCATACCCCGGCCAGGGACAGCCATACCACAGCCAGGGACCGCCATACCACGACCAGGGACAGCCATACCACGGCCAGGGACAGCCATACCACGGCCAGGGACAGCCATACCACGGCCAGGGACAGCCATACCACGGCCAGGGACAGCCATACCACGGCCAGGGACAGCCATACCACGGCCGGGGACAGCCATACCACGGCCAGAGACAGCCATACCACGGCCAGGGACAGCCATACCACGGCCAGGGACAGCCATACCAGGGACAGCCATACCACGGCCAGAGACAGCCATACCACGACCAGGGACAGCCATACCACGACCAGAGACAGCCATACCACATCCAGTGACAGCCATACCACGGCCAGGGACAGCCATACCACAACCAGACAGCCATACCACGGCCAGGGACAGCCATACCACAACCAGAGACAGCCATACCACAACCAGACAGCCATACCACGGCCAGGGACAGCCATACCACAACCAGAGACAGCCATACCACGGCTAGGGACAGCCATACCACGACCAGGGACAGCCATACCACAGCCAGGAACAGCCATACCACAACCAAAGACATACCATGGTCAGCCATACCACGGCCAGGGACAGCCATACCACAACCAGAGACAGCCATACCACAACCAGACAGCCATACCACGGCCAGGGACAGCCATACCACAACCAGAGACAGCCATACCACGGCTAGGGACAGCCATACCACGACCAGGGACAGCCATACCACGACCAGAGACAGCCATACCACATCCAGTGACAGCCATACCACGGCCAGGGACAGCCATACCACAACCAGACAGCCATACCACGGCCAGGGACAGCCATACCACAACCAGAGACAGCCATACCACAACCAGACAGCCATACCACGGCCAGGGACAGCCATACCACAACCAGAGACAGCCATACCACGGCTAGGGACAGCCATACCACGACCAGGGACAGCCATACCACAGCCAGGAACAGCCATACCACAACCAAAGACATACCATGGTCAGCCATACCATGGTCAGGGACAGTTTTTCCACGTAACAATAATATCAAGAGGTTATGGACCCCATCTGCTGTTTCATCTGCTGCCATGGACTATGGAGAATATGATATTTCCATCAGCCGATCAATTATGCATTGAATGACATGGCGCGGGTTGGCCCACGAACGCCGTCTCGCTGGTTGATATCAACGGCTTGTTTGTGTTTCCGGTCCCCATTATACCTGTTGGTTGGGACACACACGCTTTATGCTCAGTCAGATTTATAACGGGGTCCAGGCCTCAAATCCACAAGCATGAGCCGGGGATCTTTTTCCCGGATAAAGCCACTGCACTGGGTAAGTGTCGTGTTGGGGGCAGCCAGAGGGCAGGGAGCGGCCAGCCAGGGACCGGGCCGAGACCAACCATGTCGGGTCGGGCCTGTCTGACGGCCACACTCGTATCGGCGGCGCCATTAAGACGAGGCCGGCGAGTTACTGCCGCCGCCGCGTCCTGCCCTCGGTGTCCGACACAACTGGACAGCCAGATCAATACCGAGACGATTAATGGGCAGATGGCAGTTGATAGTGCGCCCGCCTGCGCCCCCCCCCCCCCTCCCTCCCTCGCCCCCGCCGCGTCCACGCCGTCCTACAGACGTTCGCCCATACAAACAACCCCAGCCCCGATACCTGCCGCGGGCCCCAGCCTCCCGATGCACAGCTTCTTCGTCCCAAACGAGTCCATATAAAGCATTGTGGCCACCGAGGGCTTCTTCATTTAGTGCATCTCGCTGGCCCTTTTGTTAAGCAGGAGATTCGGCTCCACTGAAAGTAAGGCGAAGCGATGCCAACAAGCTGTTGTGGGGTGTACTTGATGCATGATGGGTGATGCCGGGACGGGAGGGGGCGGGGCAGGAGGGGGCGGGGTCTTAGGCAACACGGGAGCCGCTACCCCCATGTTGTTGTGGATCCCAGGGAGGGGAGGAGGCGGGGGACGAGGTGTTACACCACATGCCGATCCACATTCCGCGCAGCCAAATATTCTGACAAGACCTGACTTAACGCATGGCCAACTAGTGTAACGGGTCTTTACATGGCACCTCACATGAAAAAGGCGTGCACCCTTGGGGTAACTATAGCTTTAGGGGACAGACTTAATAACCGAAAAAAAATCTTGGTCTACTAGGTCACTTTTGTGCACAGGGAGGCTAACCTGGACCAATTACTAACCGTAAATGGAATCAGACCGCTCTTCTTCAAAGAAACGTTTACATTTATACACGGGCGGATCGACACCCCAACTCTGGCAATTCGTCTGTGCCGCACGCTGACGCCACTTTCATGCTGTACCAATTCCACTGCCGCACTGTAAATAAGCGGCCTTGCCTCGGATACTACTCAGAACCTTAGCTCCCTCCATAGCTCATCTATAACGGCACCAATAGCACCAAGTGTGTTCACGGAGATCCGAGGGTCCGCGGACGGGCGGGGGTAAGTATAGAATTAGGTGGAGCGGCTGATATCTTGTGCAAAGTGCACAAAATGCGGCGCATTGCCATAAGGTAGCTTGCCGGGGCGGCTAGGAATGATTAGAAGGTCACCCAAAGTCAACGGCAGATAACTGGTACTGCCACGATGGGCCGGGGTATATAAATCACGCGCCCCCTTCAAAGCATGCTTACATACCCTTAGGCTGTGGAGGACCTCGCCAGATAGTCGGGGACAACACTTCACACAGGCAGTGTACACAACATGACTCGCTCATCGCGTCCATGCGTTACCACCATATTACTGAGTAGCTTTACATGATAAAACTGGCCTCGGGTGTTCCGTTGGCCAATGCACATAGTCACGAGCAGTCTAATCAACACATTCTATACCAGAAAACTGTTTATATTCTCTAAGCTCTGAGTATCTAGGGATCCCACCAAAATAAAGCAAATGACCACCACGCTGTGCTGACCGACACCGGAGATCAAATGTCATTCTGGGAGAAGCTGTTTTCAACCTTATTCATTCCTGTGCCACTGTCCTGAGATGACAGTAAGTTAGGACCACAAACAAGTGCACTTATATTCGTCCGTAAGTCCCGTCAATGGGGACGGAGCTTCAGACAGGAAAAAAAGGCATATTCGATTGCAGTCTACTTACGTCGGGCGTACTGTCAAAGTAAACAAGGCTGTTGCAGCCAGTCTATAGCGCACTGCCGAGTGCGTCAGGCCAGTGATCAAACGGCCATATGTCCAACTAGATTGAGGAGCAGCTCGACAGGAACTTGGGTCCCGTAACTTCGAAAGCTGATTGGTATTGGAGGGACTTGAATCTAATCGCTTTGGTGAAAGGCTTCTGACAGTCCTAACCCACGCATTTTTGGAACTGTTTAACACATAAAATTCTAATAAATAAGGCCAATGAAATGGGATGACTGAAACATGCTGCTTAGCAACTATGCTAGACAGGCTCCTGCGAACGGAGTCCAAGAAAGTTACTTCGTCATTCTGGTTTCCTATTTCGAATGTAGGACGAATTAATTGAAGACATACCTTGCTGAGAATTATTTCAGGGGCCAAGTACTCTGGCGTGCCGCATAACGTCCATGTTCGGCCCTTGACTTTCTTGGCAAAGCCAAAATCTGTTACCTGCAAAGGGTACAAAGCTACCATTAACACCTGACGAGATGACGTCACACCGGAGGACAACGCTCGTCTAACGTCAACACTTACGACATCATGTTGTCGGTCTGTATGCCTTCTATATGCCTAACAAGGTTTATCCAAACTATATATATATATATATGTCAGTAATTTACACAATTAACACAACTTATTGAAACATAATAACTAGTTAATAGGCACCGTTATATATGTACCACACTTACATATATATTACTAAAAATAAATGGAACTCAAACATTCAGTAATGTGTACTTCAAAAGTGAGTAAGCCTCTGGTATCGTGTTAACTCATTTATCATTTAGTAAAATATGTCAGTAATACTTAGTTAAAAAGAGTAATAGTACATGGTAATGAATAATATCAACAGCAGAGGGATAGATCGCTAGACTAGGGTATTGCAAAAGCTTATGGTTACAGGAAGGTCAAGCGGCACACCGATAGCCAGGAGCATCGAATCAACGTAAGTGGTATGTATAAGTAACCCAAAGCCGGGGTCGATAGATGGACAGTGGGGAGTAAGTACCGTGGTTCGCATGCATGGAATAACAGCAAAGCCCCGGGAGACGTATTTACGAATAACCAGTGACACATAAAACATGAGGTTTTCATGGTTAAGCATTGCAAAACAAATAGTATAGTCGTTCATATAATGTATGACATATCAAAGAGACAGGTAACGTTCAATACTCTGAACAACAGTGGACAATATCGGGCCAAAAGACAGACTGCCACAGCAGGAGATTCTTGAGGAGAAATAACATCAAGGGTAACACAGTGACAACTGTCCAGGAGGAAAAAAGGCAATCGAGCAATTGGACGTAAACGCACATCTTCGTCACGCACATCAACTCCTTTCTCTCAGCATTAACAGGAAACAAAGGTTCATTTCTTGTCAGGTTATTGGCACGCCGCTGTGGGACTTAGGAAGCAGACGATATGACGCAGTCAGATGGGGGATATCTTCCGCTAGTTTGCTTTCTTAAGACAATATGTTTTCATGCATCATTCATATGCATGTGTATTGTAGCTATGTTCCATAGCATGCCAGATATAGTATCCTGATTACGAAGGAAAACCTGTAAATAACATGTTAGTTTGCAAAAGCTACCAGTCGAGTGTTTCCGATGATGTCGTGTTGATAGGATACAAACATATACACGTATTTTTGTATTAGTACTTGTGCATGCGAGCTCTGGTTCGTTTTGTCAACAGGAAATGGGGCTTCTATCTACGTGGAACGTTTCATGCGGGAAGTACATTTCTGCTCATCAAGAGTAGCGCATATTATTTTCCCAAGGCACTCTCACACAACACATAATTACTTTCACCCATCATAATTATCCAGGGAACAGCATTAAGACGCCAGTATACCACTATTACGTTGCTAATTGCCATCCGCAGTTTCTGGCCCAAGATTTATTTGAGTTAATGCCATTTAATTTATATGAGTGAGAAAGGCAAGTTTACGCTACGTTAAAGTGTAATTGACCAGGCGAATGGCGTGCGGACTGACACCCCAAACCCTTCCTTCCTCTCATCCACGGGAACCCCTGACGCGGAGTCCCTCGCCCTAGGGCGTATCCCATGAGGCAGTGCCACGGGCTGCCCACCGTGGTCACTGGTGGCGAGGGCCATCGGGCGGGCGAACGGGGTGCCGCCTAGCAACCTTTACGGGGACGGAGAGCTCGGATGGCCGGTGGGAGCAAGACGGGCTGTGTAGGTACGGTGGAGGGGGGGGGGGGGGCGGGGTTAAGGTGCGGGGGGTCCATGGGGAGGGGGTCTTGCCGGCCTGCTATTTTAGTCGCTCCCATTAACTCACTGTTACAGACAGAGATGTCCGAGCTGCCATTTGGATAACAGCAGCAATGCAGCAGGAAGGAAGGGAGTCGTTGTGGTGGCTTAGTGGCGAGGCATCAATCGACCACACAGAGGCCGTAGTAAACGCAGTCACAACAACACTGGCCATCGCGGCTACCTCCTCTCTGCCTCACCACCCCCTCACCCTTCCACCCGCGTCATACATAGGGGTCAGGTGGCAGTGAGGGGAGAGAGGAGAGGAGGTACAGGCGCGATCAGGAGGAAGAAGCACACACACCATAAGGCGACCCCACACCCCCTGCCAGGCCTAGCCGGCCTCACCCAGCGAGGCACCAATGCCAGCGGCAGGTTTGCTCTCCTGCAGGTCGGAGGTACTGGCAGGAAGCCGCAAAGCCTCTTACTGAAGGGGAGGAGCAATACTCAACACCCTTGCCTCAAAGCTCCCCGGGATGCGGCAACGCACGGGAAGCCCATCCTCCGCTCCATCATACTATTTTATGAATATACCGATATTATATGGTCCATCCCTGCCCTTATTTCACCCCGGTCGCCTCGTATTGCACAACACATGGCACGGTTACCCCTCCCCCGTACCTGACTCACCCACCACCACCTCCCACATCATATTGTTTCCCATTGACCGAATTTCCGCACCTCCCAACTCGCTCTTCATGGCCCACCACCCCTGGTCCCTTCTTCCTCCTCCATGTCCAACATGACACACATACACATCAGGCGCCTCAAGCCCAGACTCAGCCTCAGCCTCAATCTCGGTGAGCCCCCCCCCCCCCCCCCCCCCACCACGACCACCGCCCATCCACAGCAAAAGATCCCAGTCCCCACTCTCCCCGGCAGCTATCTTCCACATTGATTGGTCACCGGCGGGAAGCCGAGCGCAGCATGGCGACGGCGGCAGACTGACGCTGGAGCCTGGCCACTCCGCCCAACCGCCTCACGCCGGGCACGGCGTTGTCAACCACTAATGGCTACAATAGCCGCTGTCTCCTATGGACGCTTGGCCGTCGTCTCGGCATGGCCGCAGGAAGCACCTTGCAGCCGTGAGACTGCCGGGTTCAACCAGTCCTGGTTTTACTACCCCGTCACGCCACTGCCGCATTATTGTCCGTGTTCGACACGCGATACACGGCAATATAATCAAACGTGGAACCCATATGCAGCTGCCTGTGGCTCTTGGGGAATGGTAACTGGCATGCTGGAGGACTTATTAAAAATGTTTGTGTTCATTATTTAGAATCCCCCTCACCACAAGATCTGTCACCTGTCGCGATTTACCTAGCAAAGGAAGTTAAAAGATCTGAATGCTGCATTTAATGGAAGTGTTATAGTGTTATTACTACTTTGGATGCTGTAAACTCTTATCGTTGGATAGGCACGCTGTTAGCCCTGAAGCAGACGGTCGTACATACACGTACTATACTTCAAAGCAAGGCGACAAACAGTGGCAGGCACGTAAATAAGAACGGCGGCAATGAGGGAGGGAGGGAGGGATGGAGGAAGGACAGGGGATAGGGTAGGGATGCGGGGCAAAGCTGGGCTTCCTCCTCCATCAGCCAGGGTTGGGAGGGGTGGTGGTCTGTGACCCACAGGCGACTGGAGGGCACACACAGGTAAGGGTAGCCATTCACAGAGCAGGGAGACGGCGCACTGGGGGAGGGGGGGGGGGTCTTGGGGAGTAGGGACTACAGTGACAGGGCAGGCTGCTCTGGCAAGCTGGCGAGAAAAGGCTACTCTATCAATAAGTGTAATTATCGAGATAGGTGTTCCCGTTTTCGGGCTACGGCAAGCACACCTAAAGGCGAGAAAAGAATAAAGACCTACTATTTTGTTAAGACATGAGTGCTCATTACTAGTTGATATTAAAACGTTGGGGCCTTTTAATAGTGGTCAATTATCACATTGCATGTACTGACGGCGGGGGCAAATAACTTTTAACGATGATTATATAGCGTGAGCCAGAACAAAAGACTGCATGAGGCGAAAGGAGTGTTCCATGTGTAGTTACATTGGTAAATTTTGCTCATCGACTACTGGAATGTTGGTGTTAGCGAGACAGTCAGATCGCGGTGACTAATATAGGATGCGTCGTCCATTACATAGCATATTTTCACAAAAAGGCCATGAATGATTACTAAATACGCTAACATTCCATGCAAATGCTACAAGCAAAGCTTCTAAATGCGTATGTCGTGCGGAAAATGATGCAATGATTCCAAAGCAAAGCAGCTACTGATAAGAAGAGCCCGATACAATAATAGTACAATAAAGTACCAATATTCCCGCTGAAACATCGAGGAAGTATCGAAGAAAGCAGCTACGATGAACCCGGAGATGTTGTTTTAATGATGCACACACAACCCCTGATAATTCGATTTTGATGTCTTAATTTCACCCATCACAGGAGATTCAAAGAATTGCAAGCAGGAAGAAGAAAGCCTATGCTATGAAAGGAATGAGATGATTAGTGTTAGCAGGCATAATTTGGGGCAATCGCGCCACTGAATACGATCGATCGGATAGGCTTCAAGCATTCTTGCCAGGTCATCATGCCAAGTCTCTCTGGTACAGAGCTAGGTCCTGTTACAATGACCGCCGTGGTTAGCAGGCAAACTAACGGTCAGTTGCCACAGCCAGGCAACTGGCCGGGTAGACGCGCCAACGAGACGGCTGCCATTGCGACAGTGTCAGCCGGCTAAGCATAGATCTGCCTCTAACAATGCACACCGCGGGCCGGACAGGCTGAACCCCCCCACCAGACCCGCCGGCCCGGCCCCACACTCGGGACTTCCTGGCAGTAATAGCAGGCATGTTACTATACCTTCAGATACCCCAGGGCATCAATCAGTAAATTCTCAGGTTTTAAATCCCGGTACATTATATCCAAATGATGCAAGTATTCCAGCACCAGTACAATTTGCGCAGCATAGAACCGGGAATGTGGCTCACTGTTGGGATGGAGAAAAAAAGTAAAAGAAAAATACAATAAATATGAATATTCGTACAAAGAAAGTGACCAATGAAAATACGGATACAGGTACATAACTGGGGCATGCGATCCATAGAATAAAAAACGGAAATAACATGGGAGGTTACCACAGTCTGGAGAATGCATTCCGGAAGGGCAGGAGGACTGGTGAAGGGCAACATAAATCCCTACAAAGAGACAAGGACACCCGACGGACTGAGGGGACCACTCAGAGAAAGCAACAACAACTACTTACTTTGATGTAACCCTGCGAATCAATTAGTAAGTTCTCGGGTTTTAAATCTCGGTATATGAGATCCAAGGAATGGAGGTATTCAAATGCCAAGACAATTTGGGCTGCATAAAATCTGGAGTGCGGTTCGCTGCGGTGGAGAGAGAGGAAACCAAGTAGTTAGTAGTCAGTATTTAATGTCGTGTTAGTGGACAAACACAATAATGAACATATGTAAAACTAAAAAAAAACGTGAATAGCATGAATCAGTTAGCTGTGCTCACAGTAATAGCAGCAATTACTGGCACAGGTGATCATCAAACCACAGGGCGGTACTTACTTTCAAATAGCCCGTGTGTTCTATTAGGATATTTTCTGGCTTTAGATCTCTGTATATGAGATCTAAGTGATGAAGGTATTCAAAGGCCAGCACTATTTGACCACCATAGAATCTGGAGTGAGACTCGCTACACGAAACGGAAAACAAGAAACAGAAGACATTGAGAAGGTAAAGATAGAGAAGCGAGCGGTTGAGACGTAGCAGGTGGGTCCTGTGTCACGAAAATAGCCACTGTACACTGCCGGGTAACTCCAGCTTAGAGACATAACAGGGCCGTCCTGTGCCAACAGACAACATACAGTAATTCCTGCGCCCCTGACAGAAAGCTACGTTCATAGCGCGGTTAGTGCGTCGCCATATGCAATTCGATCATCGAATTTTGTTCCTCTCAACTCCTTATGCAATTGTTCGTATACGAACATGGGTTCCATAATAGTGCTAATCGCCAAATCATATGACGTCGCAGAAGTGCAGTCACATTCCATAACACATGGTAAATCCTTAACTTTAGGGACAACATTACAGTAAATGACAGGGGACGCCATCCGAGAAAGTACTGAGTCTCTACAGCAGAAGAATGAGCGGGCCAGGCAAAATCAAGGTTCACACTCAAGTCAGTTAACGTCATGTTTGCCCGACGAGACCAGATATCGTTCATGTCATATTCTATTCAGTCGCACAACCATATTCATGATTTACTTCGTTTATAAGTATTGATGACTTCCCCAAGTATTCAAGAGGGGTATCTGAAGCAGGATCAACATCCTATGGCGGCCAGGACAAAACCTTATGGATGGTCAATACTCAGTGCTGACGCCACATACAGACGTATCATTGTTGATAAAGGAAAGCATAGACTAAAATCATGCACTCTATAAACAAAAACCTGAATCTTATGGGCAAATTCTACTATAATAAGCTTGACATATTGAAAGCACATGACAGAAATGTGACCTGTATCACTCAAAAGAGGAAAGGTAATGAGGTCAACATCAAGCACATATCAATAATTGTGGCAACACAAAGATAATTTAACCGGTCCACGTGCTGTCCCTCTATGTATAGACACGATGTTTGCTTGCGTTAACAACATTGGGTGAATGGCGAGTTTAACAAAGAACGCACCTGAAAGAGTAACATAATTACAGAGTGTAAAACAGAGAATACATATGTTTCCCATCAGTAGTCAATCACTTGAGTGCAGGACAAACATCGTGGACAGCAACAACAAAAACCTACATAATCAAAAATATCAAGCACCTGCCTATATTTAGTGGTATATGTATATGAATCTGTACAGGAGGGCTCAAAAGAACAGGTCTTATGGTCGGTGTGTGTTTGCTAGCGACAGGGTAAGCTATCAGCATATGTTCTACCGTTGTAGTACTGCCAAGGGCGTTGGTGGCAAGCGTACAGTGATTCATTCCCGTAAACATTAAGAACGCGTCTTGCTCGAGATACGACAGCACTCCGGCAGTTCCTCAGCACTCTCGCCGTTGCCATAGTGATCAAATTACAGGAAATCGCCTGCAGCCAATTACTAGAGTTCCAGCCGGAAATGAAGAGGACAAACATAAATCGGGCGCAATGACGACTTCGTCCCCCCAACACGCCCACCCTATCTTGCCTAAGGCGAGGACATTCCTTCTTGGAGCCTGCATCTCCATTGAGAAGCTCACCGCAATCCCAATGGCTTATCACGTACATACGTTCTGCAGCAAGACTACTCGTCTGCTACAGACAAGAGACGCCACGAGGGGCCATTGAATGGGCAGCGGGCGCGTCCAGTCCAGGGCATAATAGAGAGGGTTTCAAGCTGGGGCGGGTGACATCGCCGGGCGGGATCACTGCGGCTGACTTCTGACATTAGGCTACATCAGCGGTAATTCAAGGGCCGGCTAGTGCTAACCAACGTGGCACCATGGGGTGTTACCGCCCAGAGGGGCTCTGTCAGCCAGATTGAATAAGGAGGGCTGACCACGTGCCGTGGTTATCCACTGGACAAAGCCTGATACTTCCCCTTAAAGGGAAGCCCGTGAAGATGGTAGGGCGGCTGCCATTAGCTTCACTCAGCAAGGCGGGGCACTTGTTGGCCAGGAAGCGGCCAGCAGAAACCCTTAATGACGAGCCTCGTGCACGGGTGAGGGGACGGCTCAGACGGGCTTCCTATTGATTTTTGGCCAGAACGTGCCCCGCATGTCTCCATGGGTACATGCTGCGGGGCTTGGAAACGTAACGGTTTATGATCTAGCCACAGTAGGGCACCTTAGTTACATCATCCAACCTATATGCGAGAATATCAGTATCCATATTTATGCATCATATCACTCGCATCTTAAAAAACAAACATGGCCCGTTTCCTGCTCAAATACGGCTCGTCACACATATCAACGGGACTCTCCAGCTTACCTAAATCTTCCTATCCTTCGTAGATGTGAGAACATTTCACCACCTGTGACGAATTCCAATACCATATACAAATTGGAATTATCCTGGAATAAAATAGAAACATTCAGGCAACGAATTTTGGCAGCGCGAAAAAGATCATCACTTTTATGACAAAACTATTGAATTGCACATCAGTTTTAATCTGTGTGTGACTTAAGTATGGAATACGTCTTGCCCCAAACACAGTTCATGCCCTAGATTGTTCTCAATATCAGAAAGGCTGAATGAGGTGATTGGCAGGCTTTACTTGCTCAATAACATTATCTACAGATGATGTTACTCTCACCCCAGCATATCAAGCCGAGGAAATCGACCAGAGCAGTTTACGTCTAATGGCATACACATGCGAACACTCACCTTGAAGCTGTATTCTAAGCTTACTAAGAAGGGGAAGTTAATGGCTTGTAATATCCTCTTTTCATTGAGTGTGTGTTCTACTTGTTTCAATTTCACAACCTGGACAAAAATAAAGGAAGTAATAATACACATGTACACATGTTTCACCGATGTTACTAAGCAACTAGAGTACAATTCATATACCTTAATCCAACATTGCCAATCCTTACGATAATGGTGAAGCCTAAGTCACAAAGCTCACCTTCTGTTTATCCAATATTTTCATGGCATAGTACTCTTTGTTCTGTTTGTGCTGAACCAACATAACTCTGCCAAAGGAACCTGTTCCCAAGGTTTTGATTCTGTCGAAGTCGTCCAGGGAAGCATTGTTCTGCGGAGGAAAAAAAACATGCTAGATGCTGATATGCTGTATAGCAGGCCACCATTTTTCTGACTTTCTATTGATGTGACCACCGATCTGCGGTTGTTCGTGGTAAATGAAATCCTGAAAAGAACTGCACATAATTGTACTTAACCTGGGAAAGCCACCACTGCGGGCAAAACGGAATCCTACAATTTTTTTTTGTCTAGTCAATCAACCTCTTTTTTGTTCTTCAGAGGGAAAATAATTACAATTCAAATAGGTGAATAACAACAGCAGAATCAATGAAGCAGAAGACAAGCGTATATCCTTACAACGCCAGAGCTGGCGGGATGTACGAAATCTGGTTAATGGCTGCATCCATACTAATGGCCTAGCTAGGTCTCCAGTGCAGGATGGTACAAATAGCATTAGGCGCAGTCCAGGAGGGCTGAGTGCCTGTACTGCAGAGGTCAGCCAGCACTCTACATGACCACCTCCTGACATGTCCTTTCTGGGGGACTGACACGAAATGGGAGATGGGGGAGGGGAAGAGCGGCAAGGGGGGAATGAGGCAAAGAACAAACCATGCCTCCTGGGTAACAAAAACACCCATTTCCGAGAATGTCTCTCGGGAGCTTTTCCACGAAAATGCTTAAAACATTTACATAACCGTATATGTGTAGTATTGGAAAACTATCGGAAAATATTGAAAATATATCATATATGTCACATATGAGCAGCCTGCAACAAGTTCAGCCACATTAATCTGTCATCACAAAAGAATTTGGTTAATATACATAAATACGTGACAGCTTTCTTACTGTGCTTGTTTGTCAGATACTTACTGAGATAGGATCCTCCCATTTTTTGGTAAAATCTTCTTTGGCTTGTGCTAAGAATGCCTTAACTGCAAACAAAAAATACAGTATTTAGAGGTGACAGTAAGATATGGATATAATTCATGTTACTACTGTAGCATACACATTTTATCAACCAAGAGCATATCGGAGTACTCAGTTTGCTCAGAGGTTCAATTTCACTCACCTGTTGTTAGTTACGCAACATATGGCTTCAGCAAAGAAGAGTTGATGGTAAGTATTTGCAATCTGTATCATGAAACCTATTTAAGAGTTGAATAGCCTGGCTTCATAAAGTGGTTACTGATCATGAGCAACTTTTGGTTGTTCATACAGGTTACATGTACTTATGCACACACAGCCACGCAAAGACACACATTAATACTGTCACACTATGTCATCCATAAAATCAACTTCTGGCACATAACACACTACTTTGTGATGGCCAATGCCTCCCACTGGTAATAACGTCTCCTGCAACCCTTCATATGTCAAGTCCAGACCAAGCCTATCCCTACTCTTTCCTTGTGTCACATGTCTTTCCTGTCATTTCTTTTCCTTTTGAGACCCATAATGGTTCTGCTGAAAACTGTGGCATTGTATTGCAGTTTTGAGTCATACTGCCCAAATCTATAGATGGTGAATCGCAACATTCTACTTAAAAACTTAAGCCACCAGAATATGGAACCCCATACTCTTTGCGAAGAAGGATATGGGGTCTTTATTGTGCGGCCACACAGACATGGTCACAGCGGGGCGCGAAGCACCGATCCACGTTCCGTTAGGCTCTTAGGTGGCCAGAGCACTCAATGCGAGTGCCCTAATCCACTGAGCTATAGGGGCCGCCCCGGGCACCTTGACAAAGAGTCATGAACTTGATCATCAGGTCTAGGATAAACTCATCCCTCGCTACCATACTGGTTACTTGTGACCTCTTAACATAAAAGTTACCAAGGTCAATGCGAGAAAGTGTAAGGTCCTAGAACAATATCATATATCATCATATCATGGTGTATCCGGTTGGTTCGTTATTACATGTTATGTTGCTGAGATACAATGTGAAGTGAATACGTTTTTGGTGGTAAACAGTAGATTGCATGGATGAATTCTTCGAAGACGTCTTTATGTTGTTACCGTCATTAGAGTATAAAGCAATATAGGGTGGGGACTGGCAAATGATTCTTGTTCAGTTCCACAACATAGTTTTGTAGCTTTATCCCAAGAAACTAATTAGCTGTCACGCTGGGTATCTGTCAAATCACATGAAAAATAGGGATTGATACCATATCACAAATCAATGCTGATCTGTCAGTGAATAAGCAATAAATAAGTATGATCAAGATCTATATAAATTTCTCATAAAAGGTCTAGAGGTACATAAAACGTCAAATCACATGAAAAATAGGGATTGATACCATATCACATATCAATGCTGATCTGTCAGTAAATATGAGAAAAAATAAGTATGATCAAAATCTATATCAATTTCTCATAAAAGGTCTAGAGGTATATAAAACGTTTCACCAGTGTTTACACAATTGCTTTAATACATTGATCCCCAAGTTATACAGTCCCTTTACTATGTGACTCCCTCACTGACACAATTTACAATCAAGGTTTGGGCCTGTTTTATGCCCTGCACATGTATAATCAGAGCTCAATTATCAGCTTGCTGCATGGCAGTCACATCACACCTGATGGGTTGTGAGCCAACAACACATTGCCTTATCTGACTGGCTGATAAGATGCAGATATCATTGTTATTCACACATTTCTGATTAAAGCAGGGCTGCCTTAAGCAGTTGAATTAATACATATATACTGGGTATACAAAGACTTTTACCTTTTGTGTTTTAATGCTATCAGTATTACCAGTACATAGCATATATTAATTGGCACAGAGCCAGAAAAGCAAATATCAACATTGTTACATCATTTCACTGTTTTCAGAAGTGAGAGAAAGGAGCCATAGCTGCATCGATGAACATGAAGCTGAGGAAAAATATATATTGTGCATTGTATATACATTACAATGATTGTGGGGGCACCCCTTCATTATAGGACTTCCTCTATTATACAAACAGCAATGCTGCATGTTGCCCATTTACCCCCTCTAGACCTGGTTACAAAGTATGTGCATTGATCATGTATAGTCTTACAAGCTGACTGCAAGATATTATTGATCACTTTTGTTTATTCTTTTTAATGTGCATCATGCTTTGCTCTTTTTAAGCTTATCTTCATTTCTCTTGTTGCAAGATGTTAAGATATTTGGATATATAGAGCAGGAGTAAGCTTCTATCCCCAATCTGCTTACTATGATTCCTCCCCCACGATAATTGGCCAAATCATCACTGCCATCAGTTTAAAAAATCTGGGCTTAAACTTTGTCTCCTTGGTCCCATGTTACTTGGCAAATATTTGATCCATTTGGGCTACATTAATAAAATTCCATATCCACAAAAAATTTACTTGCCACCAATATGAACAATATTAGCCATATTATCACAGACATACCCAAAAAGGTAAAAGACAGAAATGGAATAATGTTTTTTCATTGGTTTGTGATGTAACAAGATGAACCAGGTTTATTGAGCAACACAGTAAACACATATTTTGAGCATGGCGCCTAAAGGAGGGTCATCCTCTTTTGGGCATCAGTCAGCACAAAGGACACATGATTATTTGGAATGAGTTACAGTGAGTATGTCAGGAGGAGGAATTTGCTTCAGCACCCAGAGCATGTGTTCTGCTGCTGTATATCGCTTGGAGCCACCTTGAGGAAGTGCAAGCCTAAGGCATTGCCATAGTCGTAGCTATGGCTCTACAAGTGGACCCCCTTCCGGAACTTCTATTGGTCATCATCACAGGAATGTGCAGTGGAAATGTTTTTTGCAAAAGACTGTGACGACAACATGTTCTGATATTAACTGTTTTTTAAGCTAGGGTGATAAATGCTACCCCCCCTTCCTTCTGATGTGCATGAATCAGTTTATACGACCATAGACAAACATTTGTTAAATCTGATCTAGGGTCTATCTATGATATGACGGACATCCCCAAGAAGGTTGTTCTCTACTCTAGCCATCCTTATGGGAAGAAATGTAGGCTATTAACAGTTGCTATGTTGGTCCAACCACTAAGAACACACCTATTCACCATCATAGATCTAGGCCTATCTACACTTGGAAAATAATCATTATTAGGTATCATTTTAAGTGAATCAATATCTGAATTAGATATTTCCTGTCACCAGCGATTCTATCCTGGTATGCATCCTGAATCCTTGTTGCACAAAAATTTCAAATGATGCATTTCATTGCACTGTGAGGGGACATTGGAATGCATGGTAAATCTATAGAAAGAAATAGTACTGATTGCACTCCAAGTCCAACATCAGCTAGGTAGGTGAAGCTGTATTTATAATTGCTTGTGACATATTAATAGGGAAGCTGGTCCTCATTTGTTTGTCCACTGGGGATTACCCGAGCGTTGCAAACAGCTGGGTGTGAGAGGGGTTTCTCTGCCCAGAATCAGACCCTTACATCATGCAGGAACAGATTGGCCATGGTGACCTAGGATCAGCTCCTGATAATTCAGCTTAGACCTTCTGGACAAGACTTTAACAAGACTGTCCACACAAGGAAGTGCAAGGATTAGAGACTGTACACAAAGAAGTACACTTTAATAGCTATCAACCATTTGCAATACATATTAGAAATTGTACCATTAACTTTAAGTGCTACATATCAGAAACTAATAGTCTAACTAATTATTTAAAATATTATTTAAGGGGTTTCCTTCAAAATAAAATACAGACTAGGCTAGATTTCATTTCAAATAATTTCCCAGTATTTTGTTATATTTTTAGAGGGGTTTGCCATCTTTGGGCAAGTGTTCCGTATGAGTGTTTCACTACATATAACATGACCAAAATCATTGTTCATTGTTCACCACTATGAAACATGCATGAAAGTGTGATTTGGCTAATAAACAAAGGGAAATAATACATACTTTAATTTCTAATGTATAAGTTGCACCTTTATTCCTTGCAGCTAAGGGGTGCTACTTATACACCAGTGCCACTTATATATGAATATATGAAAGTCCAAGCTCGTCTCTCTGGTTCCCCCCCCCCCCCCCCTTCCACTCCACCTACTTGGGTGACTGGGACATCAGGGGTAGTTCTTCTTTTGTCTGCCCCTATCATAATCCCATCCGGCTACCCAGAGAGCTGCCTGCCTGCCAGATGGGCAGTAAGTTTCATAGTTTGGTGGGTCCTGAAGTGCTGTTTACCCCCCAAAAAGGGTCTTTTGATCAGGAGGTTTAAGAGAAAATCACCGTGCTCACAATTTTATATGACATTGAGAGCTCAAAATGCAAATTGTATGGCTGGCGACATATGCTGTGTATGTACACTGAACACTTTTTCATGGCAATGTCCTTTTTACTGTCATTTTGGTTGAGGATAGAACTGACATTCCAGGATTTAGAAAGGGTAAATCACTATCCTTCTATCCAAGAACTTTTTCCATATTTACTTCCAACTGACAGCTACAGGGAAATGATATGCAACTGATCAAAACCCTTACCGTGTATGGATTTTGATGTCAAAGCTAGGCTGCCAAATGTTGATGATATGTTCATACCAGTCACATTCGGTACATTTAGGGGCAATGGAACTGGTCTATAGGTAGGCCAGCCATACTACCAGAATGGCTGTATGGTCTCCCCACCCCTTGTTATGGGTGGGGGAGCCTTGAATTAGAATCCTCAGATTACTCCATTTTGACACCCTGCCTCTACCCCCTGCTGCACAGTATGCATATGACCCGCCAATTAACCTGGCTGCTAGCTTTACGCACCCCTCTTCCCACCCCCATATAGCACCACCCCACCCACCCTAACCCATATGGCCATTCTGTCCATACACCAGTAACAGTCACTTTTCAATCTGATGTCATTTTCTCTTGAATCATGTATTGTGGCTGTGCTGTTTGAATGGGACCTTCACACATTCAACAAGTAACAGAAATACCCGAATGGAACATAATCTTGCATGACACGTCACCACCGAATCTTGCCTGAACTTTTTTCGCACCAATTTTTCTGAACTGCATCAGCCCGCGAAAGACCATGCTCAATGTAAGCAATCACCGATTTTAGTAAACAAATGATGATATTAGTGCAATTGCAACTCATTGAACCTGACATAGATATTTTTTATATATTTTTAATTGGTTACATTAAATAAAAGTAAAGCATAAAATAAGGAGTGTCCGACATTACCCCCCACCCGTCCGACATTACCCCACACCTGTCCGACATTGCCCCATTTTAGACTTCCATTTTAGATGCTTTTTCGGTATTTAGTTTTGGTAGGAAATGATCCTTTTATCTCGTTTTTGGTTAAAGAAAAGTCACCTTGTTTACAAGAAAAAAACTGGACAAGACTGGCATTTCTTGTTCACTTTTAATCATTATTTTTGTGCAAACTTGTCAAAAACTGTGAAGAAGTGTCCGACATTCGACGGATGTACCCTAGTGTTGACAGACATTCTTGATGTTAGCCATACATGACCATTACAAGCAGAGAGCTGTGTAAGGTCATACCAACAAGCGCACGTTTGCTGTGCAAAACGGCACATGACATCGCCACAAGTATAACAAGCATCCCTTCCGCTAACTTGAAATACTTAATATCTTTTTCATTCTTATTTCTAATGTGGGGTAGGTCTTATACAGGCTAAACTCACGCAGAGACTGAACAATTCCGATTCCTTTCCAAGCTTTTTACTTCACATCACTTTGTCTGCCATGACAGTTCTCGTTTAGGTCACATGACACATAAAAATATGGAGGTGTACGCGAGATGTCACATGCTTCTCAATGATGTGCCAGTAAGACTTTGTTTACGTCTAAAATGTCCTCTAATAAGGTCACTAATAGAACTTGCTCTATTTGTGACAATGAATTTTCCAAAAGAGGACACGGCTACAAGAGGTTAGATATATATATACAAGCTAATTTGTGAGAAAACTGATACAATGGTGTAAATAAGGAAACTTATTGCTGGCCCATCCCAAATTATGTACAATTTGTTGGTCTATGTGTACATGCTGTGGCCGTTTAAAGATGTCTAATATGAGAAGAAAATGAAATAACATATTGATTTGGGTCTAATTTTTTTATACTCACATTTCTGGAGAAAAATATTTTTCTAAGACACTTCATCTATAAACAATTGTATAATGTTGATGAACTAATTCGTTATTATCGTAATAATATGTCACATGCATACCTGTGATAATGTGTAGCATAAAGATTGATATCCTATTTTGATGGATGTTATATATGTTTTAATTTTTGTAAGAACGGCTAACATTCGATATCAAATCTCGCGCCGACAAAGAGGCCATGACGAAGCGAAAAAATTCAACGACCAATTTCAGACCGCACGGTAGCACCTCTACGTCATCTCGCAGGCATAATGAGAACCTCGCGAGAACTGTCATGGCAGACAGAGTTATGTGAAATAAAAAGCTTGGAAAGGAATCGGAATTGTACAGTCTGTGCGTGAGTTTAGCCTTGATAAGACCTACCTCACATTAGAAATAAGAATGAAGAAGATATTAAGTATTTCGAGTTAGCGGAAGGGATGCTTGTTATGCTTGTGGCGATGTCATGTGCCGTTTTGCACAGCAAACGTGCGCTTGTTGGTATGACCTTACACAGCTCTCTGCTTGTAATGGTCATGTATGGCTATCTTGATGTCAGAAGATAGAACAAGGTATATAGAATATGTAAACACTATGATTGTACACGTACACATTATGATCAAAGCTACATTCGATTCCTGACTGGCGTCTAAAGAACTTAGCATGGACACTGTTGTGCCCCTAGAAAAGTGGGCTTGCCTGGGGGCACTTGCGCCAAGATTAGGCCCTGATTTGAAATACATACAGAAAGTATTTTTTTCTTCGAATCAGTGAATTTTTTTTTTGTAAACGGGAAATTTTGTTGTTCGGAGAGTTTCCGTTGCGACTATAAGGAAACTTGAGAAATGCAACCACCTGACCACTGCCAGATGCTCAGCCTCAGCCATCAGCCTGCTCACTGTCGACTGGTTCATTTGATTTGTCCAAACCATCACCTGATCACATTCACAGCAGATCCGATATTTAACTAATCGCAATAATTGCCTTTCATTATTCTGTGGATATAACCACCATTATGCCTTCTGCTAAAATGAAATAATGAAATTAACTCATCTTTACAACATTGAAACCATATCCTATCAACTGATCAGCATCTCCAAACGTCAAAACAGGCCTCGGCCCAATGCCAGGCTCGCTATTTTGTTACAAGCACAATCGAAATCATCGATATACCGTTTTCCGGATCTCCCTTTTTCGCAGTGGCAGCATTTCCCATGATGGAAAAGCGTGGAAGACGGCACAATCCTTCAACAAAGCAATAGGTTCGTTCCGAAAGTCTTGAAGGTTCCTTACAAATTCTCTCCGGAACGTCTGCATAAATCTTTCCAAACACCCCCTTCGAGTGCCTCTTCACTGGTGGTATTGTATATATCCGCGAGTGCAGACATCGAATAGGTCTACGAATGAGTCTATGAACCAATATTCAAGTGAACATTATGTGATATATAACCAGTTCTACTTGTTTATTAGTCGCTTTTGGCTGATGACCAAATATCGGATGATTATTTTAAGTACTATTTTGAAAGCGAAACAGTAAACACACACAAGGGCGCACTCCGACCAACATGGCGTTTCCGTACAAATTATGGGATGTCAGTCACATGACCAAGTACGGTGGGATCAAAACAAACGCACGTGCGATTGTTGCAAGTGCTAGCCGACAAAACGTCATGCGGTGCAATGCTTGGAAAGCACCACACGCGGGGAGGGGGGGGGGGGGGGTGTAGGAGGATAGGCGATCAGGAGAATAAAGGCGGAAAAGATGACTGCACCTTTTTCAAGATTAAATCGAATTGTGACGATCAGAAAAGGCGCCCGCACCAACTAAAAAGGCTCCTGCCCCCACCCCCCCCCGCTACTGATCTTCCTCCACCATTATGAAGTGATTATTTTCGTTCAGCAAAAAACAACTATAGCAAAGATACTATTTTTGACCACAGAAATGAACCAACCAAGATTACTTACTGTACGCTGTCGGTCCCTACGCCAATCCGACAACGAGTATAGCTTTATTTAATATGCGAAACATTCATTCGAAATGGCTACATTTGGCTTGATATAAAACAAATTTGCTAACCAAATATCTTTTTGTTTTTAATATGGAAATCGGGTCCCAATATACGGCGTTCGTAGGCTTCTTTCATCATAACGGACCAAAGAGATACTTACAAGTATTACGTTATGACTTCTGCAATGCCTACCGCCGCTTGTGTTGGAACCGTTTCCTAACGTTTTAATCCGATAGGAACTGCAAATCTAGCTAGCGCGACAAGCACTAACATTTAATGATAAATGACACACGTGTTTTGCATGTGAATGGGAATCTGTCCACTACAGTACGAGATCTGATTTAACATCCATTGGAACCTTAATTGGTAACCCAGCCAACGCAGTAACATTTTCACGTAAAAGGGAGAAAATGCTTCGTTACAGCATATGCGTACAATCACATTGCACTTTCGTATCTTATTGTTACATTTATATTCTGAATGGTCGCCTAGTCTGTATATGTCCTGTGGTTCAGGGGTTAAATTAGTACAAATCAATATTATTCCTACAAAATTCCATCACATCATTATGCACCAGTGCAAGTATTGCGGACCTTGCTCCAACTCACCTCATAATAGGCAGACAAACTACACATTTGGACACAACCTATATCTTGGTTGTCTTGTCTTACAGGTACATCAAATGAGACTGCCACTATGTTATCTAGTGAAACCCTTTTAAATCAAAACCTTTCACTATTGAGGTGAACAGCGCGAGGCACCCACAGTTATCAGTTGGCCGTTTAAACCCCATTAGAACCAGAGACCACAACACGGTCGTGATACATTCCACAACGTATCTTTGGTACTCTTTGTCTGCTTTCAGGCAAATCTATTTTAGACTCTGCGGGTTTGACCTCCCCCCCCCCCCCTCTCCCTTTCCCACACCAACATAGACACACATACACAAACGAAAGCCAGAAACTCTGGATGGATGGATACGCGCGGGGCTTGCGGCGGCGGGGAGGGGTTGGGGCGGCCGCACACAGCTAAGATCATCGACTTCTTGTGGTAAGTGGTGGGATAAAGTGGGAGCAGGGACCGCGTTGTCTTACGTTTAAATCCTGCTTGCAAACTGGTAACAACTGGCCACCAATTCCCCCCGCTTTATCGGAGCGGCTGACTGTTCACCGTTCCAACAAGAAGAGCCCTCGCGACTCCAGGCTGCAACCTAATGACGCCAGGAGAGCCCTCGCGACTCCAGGCTGCAACCTAATGACGCCAGGAGAGCCATCGCGGCCCAACGCTGCAGCCTAATAACCTGCCAAGGAGAGCGATCGCGGCCCAAGGCAGTGGCTTAATGACCTGGCAATGAGAGCCATCGCGGCCCAAGGCGGCTGCCTAATGACTGGGCAAGGAGAGCTATCGCGGCCCAAGGCGGCGGCCTAATGACCGGGCAAGGAGAGCCATCGCGGCCCAAGGCTGCAGCCTAAAGTCCTGGCCTGGAGAGCCATCGCGGCCCAAGGCGGCGGCCTAATGACCGGGCAAGGAGAGCCATCGCGGCCCAAGGCTGCAGCCTAAAGTCCTGGCCTGGAGAGTTTGCCAGGTTCCATTCACAACAGGGCCCCAAAAAGCCACTGTAAACTTGACCGAATAAACTTGGCCAGTGATCCAGAGAGTCTGTGCAGGCCTTACAGAAAATAACGTGGTAAACAATTATGCTGTGAAATGGCCTCAAAAGTAATCTACATGTATTTTGATGTTTCCCCCCTGGGGAATAAGTAATAAGTAGCGCAACGTTTTGCACAGGGCGTTGGCTGTCCGTAATTATGGTTTATTTAGGGACTTCTCTGCACGATGTCGTTCACAATTAACATGAAACCGGAACGCTACTACAATAATACTTAGCCATTATGTTTAGGTTATATTTGGATCGCAATGTTTTCGGTTTCCCTTGCGGCATCAATAGATTATCCACTGGGTACGTATCGCTGGATGCCTCGGCACACACCCTCTCTCACCTTTCCCCATCCTCTCCTGTCTGCTATTCACACGCCATAATGTCTGGGCATGATGTGTTATTGGACGCATGCAGCATCCGGTAGGCAGGGAGAGTGCCTAGCTGGAAAGAAGATGGGGGGTGCCCGTCTGGGAAGAGGCGGGTGTGGGGATGCCGACCTGGGAAGAGGAAGGAAGGGGCCTACCTAAGAAGAGGGGAGAGCGGGGCCCACCTGGAAAAAGGACGCGAAGCTCGCGATAAACAACGATAAAGTTGTCATCGCGCCTGCCAGGAATGAAGGTGCGCTACATTACCCTTGATGAGGTGAGGTGAGGGGTTAGGAGGAGCGGGGGGCACACATATTCGAGAGGAGCTAGTGGCCGGTGATGACCTCAGGTCATGGTATCCACGCTACCCAGGGGGTATCCAGTCTCTATCCGGATTCCCTGGTGAGAGTTGATCAAGAAAGCTAACACATGCGTACTTTAAGCTGTGTTCAACGTTTGCATAGTATGTAGTCGAGACGTACAGGTTATATTTTTAAAAAGCGGCAAAGATAAACAATATCTAAGTAGAGATTATTGGCAGGATGGGCAGACGAATCTAAACAGGTTTCTAGGAAGGTATATCCTTTATTTCTATGGCCTATAAAAAATAGCCTCATTGCCTCGACCGCGACAAGCCGCCGTGGCTGGGCTGGCTAACGAGTGAGGGTCAGTTACACAGCACACTCCACGACAGGGTGAACGTGAACAGCCGAGCAGATAACACAAGAGGTTGAAGTACTAATATCCTGGGTGGAGTCTCCTCCCTTGTTGAAGTCGGTCAGACCAACGTCGTCTACAGTACTATGATAATAAATACTCCTTCAGTGCCTCACGGGGTACTGTAGGTTTCGCCGCGCCGGTCCCATGCTAATGGTCAGTGAATCGAGACGTCGCATGAGACCTTTCTACACGAAGAAAAACTGGACCTGATCAGTTCCGAGATTCCAGATGAGTGGTGAAAACAAAATCGCCAAATATTACGCATTGGTTTGTTTACCCGCCTGTTTGCCTTCACACCTCAGCAGGCAACCGCAATGCACTCCACAAATCGTGGTCTCGATGGAACCTGTCAACTAATATTTAAAGCCATACAACTAAACAAAAACAAGAGATATTCGACCATAGGTCGAGGACGAAAATATATAAGTACATTTGGAAGCTGTATTAATGGCGACGTTACGAGTCGTCAGGGCCAATTTGGGCTAAATGCTGCCTTCGCCTTCAACGAACTTCATTTGACGATCACGACAATATTCGCGATGGCTTCTATTTTGTTAAGTATACCTACTTACGAAATCATGGGTGAACTCATGAACTTGTGGGTGATGGTAGCTATTGCCAAATTAGCTGAACATCAAGCAGGCCCAAACTTTCGTAGGAGCACGCAAGCTATGACGTTGACGCACAATTAGCCCCCTCGCCATAGGTGTTTCTGAAGACGACGTGTTTAAGTGAACATGAAATGTTGTTCTCAAGAGCGATTGCTTGACTCATTATGAATGGCGCTACGAATTTTACTTTTTATCTAATAATACGTCATCGTGACGTGACATGACGTCATTTGACGTTCGCGCGAATGCTCAAGATGGCTTCTATTTCTTTAATATGTCTACTTATCAACTCGGGTAATTGACAGCTCTTGCCAAAGTGGCTGAAAATAAAGCAAACCCAACATTTCGTAGGGGCACGTTAGCTATGACGTCATTTTTGACGCATACTTATCCCCTGCGCCAAAAAAGTTACACACGGCACAAACTGTCCCTGAACACGACCTGCAACGTCAAGCGACCCGAAAGTCGCCATATCTTATAATAGCTGAGTAATAGCTTACGTAAGATGTGTGACGTCATGACGTCATAGTGACGTTATAACGTGACACACGATTGAAGAGCTAGGCGATAGAAAGAATAGTCCTTCAGCTATGGCTTGACGAAATGGCCAAAAGTTGCATTAGTTCATCATTGCGGAGACACGGATACCTAGGACAAGAACAAAGAACACTGCATGCGAAGTGATATAGCAACTCATTTGTTTCTTTTACCAGTTATCTGCCGATCAATGGCCCCTACCATTTGGCGTAAAGATCACAGCTCTGGCATGTTTTTCTTAATTTGGACGTTGTTTTAAAGATGGACACAATCTCCATTCACTCATCATTGGTGGCCCCACAAAGGTGTCGTCCCACTTTGAAGCGCTCTAGCGCCATAACTGAGAAACATCTGCCTGATTGAAGCATTAAGTGATCTGTAGATGCTTATTGGCAACTAGTTGGCGAAAAGAATGCAATTTTAGCATTTTTATCTGATTTTTGACGATTTTTCTTTGAATTGCAAGATTCTGTATGTTTATCATTAGGCCAGTGGCTTCGTTGCCATGGAAACAAAAAGTAATACAGATATCGCCGTGTTTTTCTTATAACTTGCTTTAAGGTGATATTACCTCACTGTGTGGCGAAGGAGGCTGAAATAGCTTGAGCGGAAGTAGGTCATATTCGATCAAGTTCATTTTTCCCCATAGGATCCCATGTTAAACGATTTCGACTATATACCGAAAAGTAATGTGGCTATGGAACCATGTTGACAGATTATGACTCACCTTAGTATTATCCATCCACAGGTGCAAGCATTAAGTGATGGCTTGAATAGGACACCCGTGGGAGCCTCTGCTAACACCGAAAAGCCGTATCTTTCACCATTGGCCAAATTTCAAAAAAATCCTGTGACGTCACTATTTGCTCCAATCGCATGCGATAAGCACTGAGGCTACTATGTATCATCTTTAACTAAGAACAAAATGCCGGTGTCGCTTGATGGAGGCACTGGTGAAATACACGACAAAACCATTTTTTCTAGCCTGAGAGATCCAGGGCTTTAACATGGTAGTTCCCATAGAGAAATGCCGTCGGCCCTGGAACCGGAAGTAAGATAGGAACATAATGTTTTTAGTTTGCAGCTATACGAGGAACTAATTTTCCTACAATATGATGCTATTCACTCATTTTTGGGATTTTTTCCTGATTTTTGACGATCTTTTTTAGGTACCAAAAGTGACGTCATCGTGACGTCACGTGACGCACCAGAGAACTCTAAGATTCGACACAACTCATCTCAATTCATATTTTTATGGCATATTAGAACATCATAGCGATAGCTTGATGGCAAATGTGCCCAAAAGCGAGAAAACTGACAGAGGTCATTTAGTGCGTTTTCCGCAAAACCTATGACCTCATTTTGCTCAAAAATGAGTATTACGCATCAAAAAGTGAACAACACACGAAAACTGCGCCTTGCGGGGTAGCATATTGTAAAACTAACCAGAGATCGTTAGCTTCAATATTTACGGAGATATAAGCGTTTTTATTTATTTTTTCAAAAAAAAAACCTTGACCTTTGACCTTTTGATCTGCGTGACAAATATGTTGTAGCCCTATTGCGTAGCTATTACGTACTGAAGACTGTGAACCGATGCATGCAGTTGTTAGGCCATAAGAAGACTTCCCGTTTTTGCGTGAAACAGACATATATATATATATAGAAACAGACAAACAAACACGACCGACCGACATATGACGAAAATTGAAAATTTTCGTCATAACAAGGTAAACCGTAAAGCCTCATTTTTTCGGGGCTCCAACGGTTGTGTAGCTTTTCTGGATGGCTCTTCCATTGAACCGGAATATGAACGGCTTAGCAGCGCTACTATGTTGGCTTGGTTGTGTGCGTCGCGGGCTCAGTTACGCCGCGGATACATGGGGTAGGTATGGGGGTGAGAGGGATGGAGGTATTAGGGATACGGGAGTATTTACAAGGACTACAGGCCAGTTATCTGTTGGGGCCATGCGCATTCAGGAGGTTGGGGATGGCTCGGCATACCAACAGGCATTTTAATGGCTCCGTCCTGGCCGGGACCCCGATAAAAACACTCCTATAACCTGTGACGGCCCAGCCAAACCCCAACACCACATATATCTCCCCCTACCATCTCCCACCTTCTTACCCCGTCGCAATATAATAACGAAAGAGAATCTCGCCGATCCCTAGTCTGAGGTAAATTTAGACCAAGGACTCACTGCCAGACCTTGCCAACACAGCTGCGATGAGAAGTCGTCGGTAGCTCTCTCTCAGCATCCCTAGGCGCACCGTGGCAGAAGCCGAGAGGTGCAAAGTTATGGCGCCAGCCACAATCTGCCCGATCTATCAGACACTCCAATTTCGCGCTCTAAAATAACAGAAAAGATAACTCCTTCCCCAGACCTCACTTCTTCGTGCTCTCCACGGTCCATGGCTGTTAAAAGCGCATAAAAAGGTGAAGCTGGGTGCTGGGTAGTCACGTGAGTAGACGCAAAGCTGAGGACTTTCAGGAGGCGGGGTGGCGGCGGGGGATCCGGGCGGAGGGGGGAGGGACGATAGATAGACCTATAGGTTTGTTGTTGGGTCGGGCAGGTGAAGAGACAATGTAGCCAGACGTCCACCAGCACCAGCACCAACTACAATGAAGCCTGCACACGCCGCACTGCCGCTACCTGAACCCAACCCGGGTCAGTCGCTGAATCCTCTCTGGGTAGCTTTCTGGCATCCATGGGATGATAACCCACCCCAGACAAGGCAAAATTAAGTCTTGTGGATTTAATAATAGAAAGAAAGGAAGACGTCCAGCAGTTTTAAAGGCGAACTATTAACTTTTTGTCGACGAGAAGGTCTTAAAAGTGGGACTATACCTGAACCTAATTGATAAAGTTTTCGCCGTTTTGACACTGGTGTGAGTGGTGAGTTTTGCGGCCGCGGCGTGAGTCTATGCCCAGAGCCCGCGCCAGACCTGTCAGCGGCAGATTGCTGGGATAACATTGGTGAACGCCATGTGCTCCGCCAAACATCACTCACGGGGCCGGGGGTGGAGAGGTGGAGAGGGTGGAGGGGGTGGAGAGGTGGAGAGGACTAGTCGCACATCATCCACAACACGATCAAACAGTCTTCTAGCAAACACCCATTTTCGTTGTTGGTTATCGAACTTTCGCCCATTTTGAGCAAGTCGTATTTGTTTCACAGTAAGAGAATCCTATATTGAAATGTAACATCGATATTTTGTTTTACCCATCAAATGAGGACCACAATATGTGAGCCAAAGCACTTGCCATGAAACAGCTCGACTCAAAGTGTCATCATGCAGGTACGTAACAACATATAACAAGTGTAAAGGGGATAGATCTAGCTGTCATCCGTTGCAGTACATCGAGTAATAAACATATAGCTGTCACATAGTATACCTGTAATTTAACACATATAATGGGGAATACATGGGTATATATGCTACTCACAATGGGCATGTAATGTAATTCTACTATAGTACAGATAAACCTCCCCCAAGCTGTGTTCAATCTGTTACTCGTGTGCCACCATGCATGGTAAAGGCAACCTTCTTTGTATTATAGTAGAATTACACAGTCACCTGTTATACACTCAGATATCTCTGCATAGAGGTGATCCTTAGCAAATTGTGAGTAGTATATATCAGGGGACTAGTGGGGCTGGATTGAAGGAGAGAGGATTAATTGAGTTTGGAGTATATGTGAGGGAGGTGCGGGAAGGGGTACAATATTGACGTCATGGGGGTTCGAGCGGTGTCAGAGAGCCACCCAGAGTGTTTATATAAATTTGAAAGGTATCACTGTGTAATACCATTTTGGGGGGCTAGCGCAGTTCTGTGTAGGAGAATCCGAACCATTAGCAAAAATACGTCCGAGGCAAAGAGCGCAGCCTTTAACACACGACATAGGAATTCATTTGTTTGGGTTTTTAGCCACCTTTATGAAAACATGGGTTAGATAGGATCAGTGGCATAGAGTTCCATCAGCGACGTGGATATTAATCCATTAAGGCAACCGATCGATTTATGGAATTTACTGGTTCTTGATTAAGTGTGCGGAACCGAGACCACGTAACTACGATGTTAACACGCACTGCCCATGGAGACTTGCGTAATGCATGACGGAGAGGGCAAAATGTGACGTCAGGTGTAGTTAACCGGCGGGCATACGAGGTAGGTGGGGGGGCGCACATTGGTCTGTCTGCGAAACATTTGGGGCCAGGAGAAAAGCGATACCTTACCACCATATCATATGACGATCGGCTCATCTCTCACATATTTATGACTTAAATTAACGGCCAAACAGTGAGGCCCACAAGTTATTATGCGCGACACAATGCCAGCAGGGAACATGTGAGCCAGCCAATAGACAACAAGACTTTCTAGAGAGACGAATGTCCCACAATGACCCTAGCCAAAGCGGAGTAACACAGCCAGGAAAGTGACTGACAAAGCCACACACCGTCAAGACTATATGGAACATGTTTCGATTTGTTTTGGTGCCCGTATCTCCCCCAGGTGTATGGCAGTTAGCCAATTTACGCCACACCAGTCATAAAAAGAGAGCTGGCTGCTATTTATGGCTTTCCTCCGTGAGGCCCGACGGCCGCACCTTAGACGCTGGGTTCACCCGACAGGCGGCGCCCCGGACCCAGCACTCATCCTAAACTCCAAGCCTCCTTGAACTCGGTTCTGTGCAAACATTTTTCGACTGGCGAATGTACCGACGGGCCAGCGTTTTTAACGAAAATTCGCCTGTTGTACGTTCAAGCCTCAGTATTAAGCAGGAAAGCTTAGTCATACCAAACAAAACGGCGCTCTTATGAATATGAATATGTAAGTGGTTTACTGTGCTTGAGGTCCTTTCCAATCTGGTCTCAATGGGAGCTTTTGCGAACCGAAATGACCCAAAAGATTCAATAACAAACAGCACCCTCAGAGTGTGTTCAGACCGAAGTTTTATAAAAGGCGGCCGCCACAGTCTTAATGCTTTGGCGCGCCTTGGTATAACAAACACCTGCATGCAACAACCGCCTTGGGTGGAGCAACCTGTGGACAGACAACCTGTCACTAAGGCCCGCAAAGTACCACAGAGCGCACTGTAAATAGCGGAACCACATTCATTGTTGTCATGGGAATTTTTCCCCAAAGCGTACTAGACATTATAGCTCACCCTATATACGCGGCGTAGAAACCCTTTATCTTTTTAGAAAGCTTGCAACCCTATCTACGGCTATAAATGGAACGGTAGAGGGGCGAATAACACAAAGGCAATGACAAAGTTAAATGAATCCAAACTGGCTTGTTTGCGTCGTGATTACTCAAAATATACATAGACGTATCGGGACTACAGTGACAGTGACAAACCCACAACGAAAGCCATTTGGAAAGAGGCTAACGGTGTCTTCTAATCTGCACACCTTTGGGTGACATGATAATGATTATATGGTAATGACATATAGTTGTGTTGGCGGCACCAGTTTGTGGAATTATTTAAGCAATGTACTTGTGTACTTCACTTATGCATGAACGACTATACCCTGACCATGATTCTCGTTCCACTTCCGAGGAATCGTTCTCTTTCAGAGGCTGATGTAGATTTCTTTCTTTTACGATTCAGAGGCAAACGGTGAATGACGGTTATTTTAATGCGACATACTGAAGAGCTGACAAGTTATGTATATTACCCAAACCAGTTGACATGAATTTAAGTTCCATATTGGCTAAGTTGTTAGACCACTAAAAGGAAGCCACATCGATTGACGCCGTTCGGTTTATATAAAGCCCCGTGGAACGATGCGACACCACAAGCGAGACACTAAACTGGTCCGCTATAAAACAGCGCCATTATGGCTTAAGATTATCAAGCTATATATGGGAAGTCTCGCTAAATAAGGACCAGCTTAAAGAAGGTTTGCAAGCGGGTTGCTAGGGCGTTGTCACACTCTTTATTTGTCCTTCATGCTATAAATAAACACTACAACATCCCGAGCTCTGGGAGGTCGTGCTCTGGGAACTCTCGCATACGTCTGGTGTTACGGAAGACTGAATGCTGTGCAGCCAGTTGTCGGATTACAACTCACTAGTTCTATTGTGTGTAACGCGTATGATGCTCACCACGGTCAAAGATTAGGCCGAGGTGCATCCGAATGGTACAAACCAGTAAAAAGCAATTTGGTTATACTTGTGTAAGGTGATTCTACTCTTACAAGCACAAAATATCATCCCATACCAAGTAATCATTTAAGTGCTATTAATATTAATATTAATATTACTGCCCATAAACAATCAACTAAAACAATGGTCCAACCCAACATTGACGAATGGCCATATATAAAGCTACGTCATTGGCTGCAATGCCCCGACGTAACAACTTCCGGTTAGCGGAAGTGTCGTCTGGGCGAAAGTGTGTAACAGATAATTGACCAAATAGTGGGACTCTGTTGATATCCTGAACAAGGAATTCACAGATGTATTCTTGTATTCTGGCAGTAACATTCGAGGAGGATGTAAACCACTCCCATAAGTCATTGACAGTTGCGAGACCGGAATGACACCACAAGTCCAGGCTGGTCACAGTCCGGTAACACACGGTCAACGACTGCCGAGATAACCAAGTCTCACCGACCGGGAAACATCGTTAACATCGTTAAGCCTACAGTACATAGGACCGAACCACCATGTGGTCTAAAGTGTATAAAGATCGTGCATTCGCTAACGATATTTACCGAACGCTGATTTTGGTACCATATTCCCTTCGTTGATCGTATACAATAACATTGAGCCATTTATTTACACCGGCGCAATGAGTCAAATACACACGGGGGGGGGGGGGGTTCTGGAGGTTGCGAGGATGCCGCCCTCCCCCCCTCCCCCCCCACTATGATGTGTGGACCATTTTTTGTGTATAATATAATAACTAATATAAACTTAGTTAGATGACTTAACCTTATGCCAGATGTACAAACCGAGAGTGATGTTGATGTACGGGGCAACGCCAAATGGTAGTAAATACCGTTAGCATTTTCATGTACAGCTAGGATATCGAATATACATGTACAGCCAAATGCAACAACCGTGGATGTCAGTCAGCAGATCGGATACTAAACAGGAAGTTTTGTTCACGCACGGTAGGACGTAGATTGACAGACTTGTGCACAGCTGACGACAGCGTTATAGTAATTAAACATGCACCGGCCTTAAGCACGAATGGGTTCGATTATTGGCCCCCACCCCTCCTCCCTGTATATCCGGATCACACCCCCCCCCCCCTCCACCCCCACCGGCCCCTCCCCCTTCAGTGTGCCCTTCCTTCTCTTGGCCCGTCCCTTCGAAACGTTGTTGCAGCCACGTCTTGTAAACAACACACTGTTGAAGGTTTTACCTGCCATTCTTGGTACGAAAGCTACCTAATTAACTGTTACCTCTACCTACATAGTCATTGCCACCAAAACGCCTGTTAGTGAAACCTCCACCACTAACCGAACCACCATTAATACCATTAATATTCCGTAATTTTTTGTATTACCAACCTCTTCTCCATGTCAAATAAGTACACTCTATCTTGAGTTAAAATCCTGAAAGCCTGCGGGCTATCCGGAGAGAAGCATTTTGGTCAACGAAGCAGAAGTTGGTGGCCGGCTTTATATCCTTACGCGCCTGTTCGCAGTTCGCTATTTTGTGAGTGATGTCGACCGCGGCTTGCTATCACGTCCGCGCGCGATAAAAATAAACCGCGCAGTTTTATGTTGAAATGTTTGTTTTACAGACTCAAAGAGATGTAAAAACATGTGCATCATAAATTTTGAGATACTTTAGTCTTGATTTTAAAATGTAAAAAATCTAAGATGGCGCATGTAAGCATATTGCTTTAATAAATCAAACTCACGAAATGTAAGATACAGTTAATATTATATAGCACTGGCGAGACCCACTTTTCAATATTGTGCAGGACCCGCCCATTTATAGAACCTCAACGAACCTACAATGTTGCTCGATCGCCTATCAATATGAGAGAATACAAATTATATTTACTAAATGTACATATTCTCGTAAATTATATGTATTTCTCGTGTATTACCCAAGGCCTTTTTCTTTGGGTTTCCGAAGTGTTCTTGTTGTCATGCATGCACCGCCGGTCGAGTATCATCCCACCTCCCCCAACCCAATTTCAAGCCGACAGCAGTTTCCTCCCACCCCACCTGTTCGTACCCTTTTCAACACCAAACAGCTCAGAGCCTACATTTTTTCGCCAAGGGAATATATAGCTATAGGTACCTGGAGTCAACCCTGGGACCTACTCACAGAAATCCACATGATCCTTCTTCTTTGCCATGATGGTAATGTTGAGGTCAACACTTGAGGGCAGTCCCAAAATCCGGTGAGCCCAGCGGGGACCAGGGACCGCTATCGTTGACGTCCAGGTGTATTCCTTATGCTGTAGAGGTCCTGCTCACTATGTGTGTAATCCAGTCGTGTGGATGGGGCCAAACCAAGTGTCCCGTGTGGGTTATCCGGTCTCCATGCAAGGCCGACTGGTTGGCCGGCGCACTAACTACCTCAGTGCGTCCCGTAACTCGGTAGGACAGACCATGGGGCGGTTAGCCGACCCTCGACACCCGTGCGTAAACAGATATGCAAATAGAAACCTAAGATAGCGACGCGTACATATGTATGACTGATATATATTTAGCCTGCGAAAGATAGTAACCGATGCAGTTGACGCGCCGTTTGTTTTTTTGTGCGAGGATCACGCAGCTCAAAGTCCACCCCCAGGACGAGGCGCGGGCAGTGGGTGGGTGGGTGTGGGGGGCCTTTATCTGTGGGACCTGTCAGTGGTACGGCGGATTACTACTCCGCGTACAAACAGGTCTTAATCGAGGGTTGTCCTCACTTCAAAACTCCGCTGTAAAACTGTTCACGACGTGTTTGGTCACCGAACGTGCTCAGTCCGACCTCAGTGCGACGAGAGACTGGCCTCTGGGGACGCGGTCCGTACAGCGAAAGTGTTCATTGGCTGCGTTGATTGGTTGGCACGGACGTAGTAGTGAGCGTCTCCCCGGCCCGTGGCTGACTGGTCAGTGGCTTACATCGTGAGCGATGTAAGTCTGCATATCGTTCATGGATAACTGGGCAGGCGGAATCAAACTAACAGGTACGAACAAGGCCAGTTTGGTAGCGCGTGAAGGAGAAACGAAGAGAGGGGTAGTGAGGGGGTGGATGAGGGGCGTGTGGGGCGCAAAGCGAGGGAGGGGACAGGGGTAGGCGGCCGTCAGGTACAATGGTACCGAAGAAATAGCGAGAGAGGCTGTGATGTGGGGGGGGGGTCGGCCACGGTTATAGTAATTTGTTATAGTCAGCCAGTCAGTCGCTGAGTGTACTGGGCCTCCCTCCAGCTGGCATATAGCGTTAAAGATCCCCCCGCCCACCACCCTACCAGGCCCAGCCGACCGCGAGTCCGACACAACGACCGCGTCACGCGACCCCAAACCTGACTCCCCCCCCCCCCCCACCACCTCTCTCTCACCGAACAACCCGACCTGGGACTCCTCTGCCTTCACAAGGCGCCGCTGGGGTGGTTCGTGTGTGCGTGTGTGCGTGTGGAGGGGAGGGGGGGGGGGAGTCGGAAGTATACGGTGGATGGGGCGGGCAGGGAGCCTTATATACACGGGCCGCCTGACCAAGTCAGCTATTATTAATCAGGTAGTGTCTAGCCAGGTAGACAAACCCAGAGGTACAAGGACAGGTATCGGGCCAGTCTTTACTTCACCGCCGACCAAACCACGTGGACAGCCGCTAACAGACTCGAACCGCGACGTAAAGAATATACCAGGCACTACTGAACACGACTCGGAAAGCCAGTCTTCCTTCACTAATCCTTCGTGCGCTTTAGTTATCCAGTTATTTGTTGTAGTCCAGAGCCCCGGGCAGTTAACTGAAAACTGGCTTCGAATGCGTCCTTTACTCTTCCGCAATTCTTTGCCTAACTGAAATGTCTTTATTTCTCCCCGTGCCTAAGCAGCTGAGTGGCCTTGCCTTGTCCACGCTTCTGGCGATTCTAACGACTTTGGCTGCCCCACTCCCCTCCCAAAGTCCCACCATTTTTCAAACGAAAGGTAGACACGGGAGAAGGAAGCGCCGCCCGGTGGCTGGAGTCCCGTGATCCAGGAAGCGACGTTTACTCCCGAGTCTTTGCTCGTCCCAGGCATAAGGCGAGTGGGGCGGCCAGCCAGGGGGCCCACCCGGGGAGGAGGGTGAAGGGGGGTGGGGAGGTGGGGGGGGGGGGCAACCAATGTTCGATTCAGAAGATTCATGAGTGACTGGCATCGTGGCAGGCCGGCGGGCAGGCAACTTAGACTGGCAAAGCAGGGCGAGATTGGGACGAAGCGGAAGGCAAAGTGAGATCCGCACAGGGCCGGTATGGTGAGGCAGAACCGGGTAGTAGGGGCAATTTGATGTCCGTTTACTATGGGGAATCTGATACCCGGGTAGTGGGGGCAATGTGATGTTCAGGTAGTAGGGACAATCTGATAAGATGAGATCTGGGTAGTAGGGTCAAGGTGAGATCTGGGTAATAGGGTCAAGGTGAGATCTGGGCAGTAGGGGCAAGGTGAGATCTGGGTAGTAGGGTCATGGTGAGAACTGAGTAGTATGGTCAAGGTGAGATCTGGGTAGTAAGGTCAAGGTGGGATCTGGGTAGTAGGGTCAAGGTGAGATCTGGGTAGTAGGTCAAGGTGAGATCTGGGTAGTAGGTCAAGGTGAGATCTGGGTAGTAGCGGCAAGGTGAGATCTGGGGAGTAAGGTCAATGCGAGATCTGGGTAGTAGGGTCAAGGTGGGATCTGGGTAGTAAGGTCAAGGTGAGATCTGGGTAGTAGGTCAAGGTGAGATCTGGGTAGTAGCGGCAAGGTGAGATCTGGGTAGTAGGGTCAAGGTGAGATCTGGGTAGTAGGGTCAAGTGAGATCTGGGTAGTAAGGTCAAGGTGAGATCTGGGTAGTAGGGTCAAGGTGAGATCTGGGTAGTAGGGTCAAGGTGAGATCTGGGCAGTAGGGGCAAGGTGAGATCTGGGTAGTAAGGTCAAGGTGAGATCTGGGTAGTAGGGTCAAGGTGAGATCTGGGTAGTAGGTCAAGGTGAGATCTGGGTAGTAGCGGCAAGGTGAGATCTGGGTAGTAGCCAGGGAAAGATAAGATCCGGTCAACCAGGGAAAGGTAAGATCCGGAAAGCCAGGGAAAGGTACTACATGCAGAGAATTTGGCGCCATTGAGATTGGCTTGGCAAGATGGTTGTTTCTCGGTTCGAGAAAGACACTTCAACGTGTAAGGTTTATATCACGTCAGGGAGGATCGTATGAGATATGAACGGGCGACTGGGGGCAGGGTGGGATCCGTACAGAGTGGGATCCCGACAGGGCAGGACGCTTCGTGTGGCCCATGAAGGCCCAGATTAGCTCATCAAAGAAGAAAAAAGGCAGTATGAGATGGGTAAAGGAAGGCCGGGAGCCGAGATATCCAGGGTATATACGGGCCGCTGGGGTGCTCCAGACAATTACCGGACTCCCCAGCGCCCCCGGCTGTGGCACTCCAGATCCCGAAGGCGCCTCGCCCCGACGGAATATTTACTCCCGGCGGCCCCGCCACAAGTCCCTGCTCCGGAGTTTACTCCCACAGCGTCCGGCGCTGCAAGGACTCCGCTCTTCCCCGATCCGGAATCACCGTGACCGGACGCCACCGCTTGCCGACAGGGGAGATAACTTCTCACCCCTCCTCCCACCGACTGCCACCCCGGTACCCACTCCCGAACACGGCCTTCCATGCAGGGAATGCCACTCAACAATCACACAGCTCCTTCTGGGGTCCCATCGCAGATTTCACTTCCAATAGGCTGGGGAGGGGAGGGGGGGGGGTCTTCCACGGTGCTTATGCCTACCATTCAAACAGCCAAATGAAATTTCATCTGAATAAGGAAAAGTTTTTTTATGTCGAGGCACGCAGCGCCATTTGCCATCGCTGCACCTTCTTGTGGACAGCTTGTGTTAGCCAGGGAGCGGTTTCAATGGGAGTGTCGGTTAGTTAGGGCCAGGGTCAGCCCTCACCCCCCATACACACGCCCCTGTCCATGACTCCCCATCATGTTGATCTGCAAGGGCCTCCAGGTATCCCCTGGGCTGAGGCGGGAGAGGATGGTGGATGGTGGTGTGCAGAGTCCTCTGAGCGTGATGTAGGGTATGGACCTCACCCACCACCCCTTCCTCTGGGTGTGGCATTGTGACGTGGAAGGCTGGGGCCAACATGTGGTGCAGAGTGAAGGCGAAGGTCACCTCGTGTGGTGTCATTGCTGTCATAGTCAAAACAGGAATGTCTTGAGAGGAAACAAGATGGCTGCCTGGAGATGACGCCCCGAGATTGAGCCGCTGACCCAGTAAACATTGGCCCTGTTACACCCCCTCCCTCTCGTCCACCCACGACTCCCACTCACCTCCCCGCCAAAGGCGATCGAAAGATATGCTACATAGAAATTTGGTTACATGTAGCATAGGAGAAGGCGTGACCGTTCAGAGCTACCAGGAATAACCCTGTAAGGAATAACCCTATGGCTTTAGTTGTCAAGAATAACCTTATGGCTTTATTTGTCAGGAATAACCCTATGGCTTTTTTTGTCAGGAATAACCCTATGGCTTTAGTTGTCAGGAATAACCCTATGGCTCTAGTTGTCAGGAATAACCCTATGGTTCTAGTTGTCAGTAATAACCCTATGGCTTTAGTTGTCAGGAATAACCTTATGGCTTTATTTGTCAGGAATAACCCTATGGCTTTTTTTGTCAGGAATAACCCTATGGCTTTAGTTGTCAGGAATAACCCTATGGCTCTAGTTGTCAGGAATAACCCTATGGGTCTAGTTGTCAGTAATAACCCTATGGTACTAGTTGTCAGTAATAACCCTATGGCTCCAGTTGTCAAGAATAACCTTATGGCTCTAGTTGTCAGGATAACCCTATGGCTCTAGTCGCCTGGAATAACCCTATGGCTCTAGTTGCCAGGAATAACCCTATGGCTCTAGTTGTCAGGAATAACCCTATGGCTCTAGTTGTCAGGAATAACCCTATGGCTCTAGTTGCCAGGAATAACCCTATGGCTCTAGTTGTCAGGAATAAACCTATGGCTCTAGTTGTCAGGAATAAACCTATGGCTCTAGTTGTCAGGAATAACCCTATGGCTCTAGTTGCCAGGAATAACCCTATGGCTCCAGTTACCAGGAATAACCATATGGCTCCAGTTGTCAGGAATAACCATAGGGCTCTAGTTGTCAGGAATAACCCTATGGCTCTAGTTGCCAGGAATAACCCTATGGCTCTAGTTGCCAGGAATAAACCTATGGCTCTAGTTGCCAGGAATAACCCTATGGCTCTAGTTGTCAGGAATAAACCTATGGCTCTAGTTGCCAGGAATAATCCTATGGCTCTAGTTGTCAGGAATAACCCTATGGCTCTAGTTGCCAGGAATAACAGTGTGGCTCTAGTTGTCAGGGGTATTACTATGACCTTAGTCCTCGGGGGGGGGGGTGTGGGGGGGTCTTGCCTTGAAATGCACAGAAACAAATGTGGCCTTGAAGTTTGCTGACAAAATTGGTAAAGTAAAAAATGTCAAAAAGACCATCTTACGCTCCTAGCGGCCAAAAACATATTCTTGCTCTCATTTCAACGAAATAAATCTCTCAAGCTAAAGCCCCCTCTGGCAATCGAATAGCCCGTCGCGAAAGACGGCTTGTCCTACCCCGCTGTAATATAACCCTCGCTGAATCATTGTTCCGCTATTTATAGTCGGCTGTCGGGCAATTGCTTTGGCCCCGACCTGGAGTGTGGAGGGGGGGTGGCCTGGAGTGTGGAGGGGGGGGGGGTGACCTGGAGTGTGGAGGTGGGGTGACGGGAGACACGCGCAGAGGGTGGGGGGGGGCTGTGGTCAAGGTTTGCCTCTATTAAATCGACCCGCAAACCGGCCCTGGTTGACTGCAGGGCCTCGTGATGCGGTAGGTCTACAATAACATTTACAAGTATCCCCGAAAGGCTAAAAACACCAAGACTAGTGAAGGTTATACTGTGTTTGAAGGTCTCTGAGATATCCGAGGCATTGCAATGCAAGGCCTAAACACTGAATCCTAAATATCACGTGGCCAGCGTGGTGAAAGAGATCAGTGACGTGGGAGTAGAAGCTAGTAGGGGTGAGGGGGCGGGTGGCGGGTGGCGGGGGGCATAAGCTTATTGGAGGTCTTTGCCCCCCCCCCATCTCCACACCGCAAACAAGAGTCAGCCACCTAAAATTGAGGCATTCCCTAAAACATTTAAAGGACCAAACTCGTTTTCAATGAAACAAATCGGACTGAAATCAATTTTGATTTCTCAACGGGTGGAGGAGTGCCAGAACATTATCCAAACCATTGTGCGCTCCCCAATCCGACAACCGCCTCTGGAGGCATGTAGCCTGCCTCCCACCGTGGCCGTCCCCGCCGTACGGTATGGACACCAGCACAATATACTGTGCTACAGCGACCCCCAAAAGTGAATGCTTTACCTTTCATTATTATCCATCCCGATATCCCCCTCCTGTCTCCCCCACCACCCCTGGCTCCCCAAGAATCCCTGCCTCCCCCAACCATCCCTGCCTCCCTTAAACCAACCCTACCTCCCCCAACGATCCCTGCCTCCCCCAACCATCCCTGCCTCCCCTAACCACCATCCCTGCTTCCCCCAGCCATCCCTGCCTCCCCCAACCATCTCTGCCTCCCCCAAGCATCCCTGCCTCCCCCAACCATCTCTGCCTCCCCCAACCAGCCCCCACCCATCCCTGCCTCGCCAAACCACCCCCCAACCATCCCCCACCCATCCTTGCCTCGCCAAACCATTCCCCAACCATCCCTGCCTTCCCCAACCACCATCCCTGCTTCCCCCAGCCATCTCTGCCTCCCCTAACCATCTCTGCCTCCCCTAACCATCTTTGCCTCCCCTAACCATCTCTGCCTCCCCCAACCCTCCTTGCCTCCCCCTAACCATTCCTGCTTCCCCCAGCCATCTCTGCCTCCCCCAACCATCCCTGCTTCCCCCAACCATCTCTGCCTCCCCCAACCCTCCCTGCCTCCCCTAACCATCTCTGCCTCCCCCAACCATCCCTGCCTCCCCCAAAACCACCATCCGTGCTTCCCCCAGCCATCTCTGCCTCCCCTAACCATCCCTGCCACCCCCAACTATCTCTGCCTCCCCCAACCCTCCCTGCCTCCCCCAACCATCCCTGCTTCCCTCAGCCATCCCTGCCTCCCCCAACCATCCCTGCTTCCCCCAACCATCTCTGCCTGCCCCAACCATCTCTGCCTCCCCCAAGCATCCCTGCCTCCCCCAACCATCCCTGTTTCCCCCAACCATCCCTGCCTCGCCAAACCATCCCCCAACCATCCCTGCCTCCCCCAACCATCTCTGCCTCCCTCAACCATCCCTGGCTCCCTCAACCGTCCCTGCTTCCCCCAACCATCCCTGCCTCCCCCAACCATCCCTGCTTGCCCCAACCATCCCTGCCTCCCCCAACCATCTCTCAACCATCCCTGCCTCCCCAAACCATCCCTGCCTCCCCTAACCATCCCTGCCTCCGCCAACCATCCCTGCCTCCCCTTGCATAACCCATTGACTGTTGTTACACGAGGGGCAGAATCCACGCGGCATGACTTCCGAGCCACTTTGACAAGCGGTTGACTACTGTAGACAAAGTTAATCACGAAGTACAGACAAAAACCATAACCACAGGTAGGCGTGTCTTGAAGAAGTAGCGAGCCGTCAGCTGTGGGCATACAGTTGGTAAGTCGTGTGGAATGTATGTGTAGCCCGCAGGTTTTGGCTCCCGGCGGAGCTGTTTGGAAGGGGGGAGGAGGACGATGGCGGGGGGTGCGTCTGATGGAGGAGGAGGACGATGGTGGGGGGTGCGTCTGATGGGGGAGGAGGACGATGGCGGGGGGTGCGTCTGATGGGGTAGGAGGACGATGGCGCGGGGTGCGTCTCCTGGGGGAGGAGGACGATGGTGGGGGGTGCGTCTCATGGGGGAGGAGGACGATGGTGGGGGGTGCGTCTGATGGGGGAGGAGGACGATGGCGGGGGGTGCGTCTCATGGGGGAGGAGGACGATGGTGGGGGGTGCGTCTCATGGGGGAGGAGGACGATGGTGGGGGGTGCGTCTGATGGGGGAGGAGGACGATGGCGGGGGGTGCGTCTGATGGGGGAGGAGGACGATGGTGGGGGGTGCGTCTCATGGGGGAGGAGGACGATGGTGGGGGGTGCGTCTCATGGGGGAGGAGGACGATGGTGCGGGGTGCGTCTCATGGGGGAGGAGGACGATGGTGGGGGGTGCGTCTCATGGGGGAGGAGGACGATGGTGGGGGGTGCGTCTCATGGGGGAGGAGGACGATGGCGGGGGGTGCGTCTCATGGGGGAGGAGGACGATGGTGGGGGGTGCGTCTCATGGGGGAGGAGGACGATGGTGGGGGGTGCGTCTCATGGGGGAGGAGGACGATGGTGGGGGGTGCGTCTCATGGGGGAGGAGGACGATGGTGGGGGGTGCGTCTGATGGGGGAGGAGGACGATGGCGGGGGGTGCGTCTCATGGGGGAGGAGGACGATGGTGGGGGGTGCGTCTCATGGGGGAGGAGGACGATGGTGGGGGGTGCGTCTGATGGGGGAGGAGGACGATGGCGGGGGGTGCGTCTGATGGGGGAGGAGGACGATGGTGGGGGGTGCGTCTCATGGGGGAGGAGGACGATGGTGGGGGGTGCGTCTCATGGGGGAGGAGGACGATGGTGGGGGGTGCGTCTCATGGGGGAGGAGGACGATGGTGGGGGGTGCGTCTCATGGGGGAGGAGGACGATGGTGGGGGGTGCGTCTCATGGGGGAGGAGGACGATGGCGGGGGGTGCGTCTCATGGGGGAGGAGGACGATGGTGGGGGGTGCGTCTCATGGGGGAGGAGGACGATGGTGGGGGGTGCGTCTCATGGGGGAGGAGGACGATGGTGGGGGGTGCGTCTCATGGGGTAGGAGGACGATGGTGGGGGGTGCGTCTCATGGGGGAGGAGGACGATGGTGGGGGGTGCGTCTCATGGGGGAGGAGGACGATGGTGGGGGGTGCGTCTCATGGGGGAGGAGGACGATGGTGGGGGGTGCGTCTGATGGGGGAGGAGGACGATGGCGGGGGGTGCGTCTCATGGGGGAGGAGGACGATGGTGGGGGGTGCGTCTCATGGGGGAGGAGGACGATGGTGGGGGGTGCGTCTGATGGGGGAGGAGGACGATGGCGGGGGGTGCGTCTGATGGGGGAGGAGGACGATGGTGGGGGGTGCGTCTCATGGGGGAGGAGGACGATGGTGGGGGGTGCGTCTCATGGGGGAGGAGGACGATGGTGGGGGGTGCGTCTCATGGGGGAGGAGGACGATGGTGGGGGGTGCGTCTCATGGGGGAGGAGGACGATGGTGGGGGGTGCGTCTCATGGGGGAGGAGGACGATGGCGGGGGGTGCGTCTCATGGGGGAGGAGGACGATGGTGGGGGGTGCGTCTCATGGGGGAGGAGGACGATGGTGGGGGGTGCGTCTCATGGGGGAGGAGGACGATGGTGGGGGGTGCGTCTCATGGGGGAGGAGGACGATGGCGGGGGGTGCGTCTCATGGGGGAGGAGGACGATGGTGGGGGGTGCGTCTCATGGGGGAGGAGGACGATGGTGGGGGGTGCGTCTCATGGGGGAGGAGGACGATGGTGGGGGGTGCGTCTCATGGGGGAGGAGGACGATGGTGGGGGGTGCGTCTGATGGGGGAGGAGGACGATGGCGGGGGGTGCGTCTCATGGGGGTGGAGGACGATGGTGGGGGGTGCGTCTCATGGGGGAGGAGGACGATGGTGGGGGGTGCGTCTGATGGGGGAGGAGGACGATGGCGGGGGGTGCGTCTGATGGGGGAGGAGGACGATGGTGGGGGGTGCGTCTCATGGGGGAGGAGGACGATGGTGGGGGGTGCGTCTCATGGGGGAGGAGGACGATGGTGGGGGGTGCGTCTCATGGGGGAGGAGGACGATGGTGGGGGGTGCGTCTCATGGGGGAGGAGGACGATGGTGGGGGGTGCGTCTCATGGGGGAGGAGGACGATGGCGGGGGGGTGCGTCTCATGGGGGAGGAGGACGATGGTGGGGGGTGCGTCTCATGGGGGAGGAGGACGATGGTGGGGGGTGCGTCTCATGGGGGAGGAGGACGATGGTGGGGGGTGCGTCTCATGGGGTAGGAGGACGATGGTGGGGGGTGCGTCTCATGGGGGAGGAGGACGATGGTGGGGGGTGCGTCTCATGGGGGAGGAGGACGATGGTGGGGGGTGCGTCTCATGGGGGAGGAGGACGATGGTGGGGGGTGCGTCTGATGGGGGAGGAGGACGATGGCGGGGGGTGCGTCTCATGGGGGAGGAGGACGATGGTGGGGGGTGCGTCTCATGGGGGAGGAGGACGATGGTGGGGGGTGCGTCTGATGGGGGAGGAGGACGATGGCGGGGGGTGCGTCTGATGGGGGAGGAGGACGATGGTGGGGGGTGCGTCTCATGGGGGAGGAGGACGATGGTGGGGGGTGCGTCTCATGGGGGAGGAGGACGATGGTGGGGGGTGCGTCTGATGGGGGAGGAGGACGATGGTGGGGGGTGCGTCTCATGGGGGAGGAGGACGATGGTGGGGGGTGCGTCTCATGGGGGAGGAGGACGATGGCGGGGGGTGCGTCTCATGGGGGAGGAGGACGATGGTGGGGGGTGCGTCTCATGGGGGAGGAGGACGATGGTGGGGGGTGCGTCTCATGGGGGAGGAGGACGATGGTGGGGGGTGCGTCTGATGGGGTAGGAGGACGATGGTGGGGGGTGCGTCTCATGGGGGAGGAGGACGATGGTGGGGGGTGCGTCTCATGGGGGAGGAGGACGATGGTGGGGGGTGCGTCTCATGGGGGAGGAGGACGATGGTGGGGGGTGCGTCTGATGGGGTAGGAGGACGATGGTGGGGGGTGCGTCTCATGGGGGAGGAGGACAATGGTGGGGGGTGCGTCTGATGGGGTAGGAGGACGATGGCGGGGGGTGCGTCTCATGAGGGAGGAGGACGATGGTGGGGGGTGCGTCTGATGGGGGAGGAGGACGATGGTGGGGGGTGCGTCTGATGGGGTAGGAGGACGATGGTGGGGGGTGCGTATCATGGGGGAGGAGGACGATGGTGGGGGGTGCGTCTCATGGGGGAGGAGGACGATGGTGGGGGGTGCGTCTCATGGGGGAGGAGGACGATGGTGGGGGGTGCGTCTCATGGGGGAGGAGGACGATGGCGGGGGGTGCGTCTCATGGGGGAGGAGGACGATGGTGAGGGGTGCGTCTCATGGGGGAGGAGGACGATGGCGGGGGGTGCGTCTCATGGGGGAGGAGGACGATGGTGGGGGGTGCGTCTGATGGGGGAGGAGGACGATGGTGGGGGGTGCGTCTGATGGGGTAGGAGGACGATGGCGGGGGGTGCGTCTCATGGGGGAGGAGGACGATGGTGGGGGGTGCGTCTCATGGGGGAGGAGGACGATGGTGGGGGGTGCGTCTGATGGGGTAGGAGGACGATGGCGGGGGGTGCGTCTGATGGGGTAGGAGGACGATGGCGGGGGGTGTGTCTCATGGGGGAGGAGGACGATGGTGGGGGGTGCGTCTCATGGGGGAGGAGGACGATGGTGGGGGGTGCGTCTGATCCGCGGTAACACCTCCCTACTGTCCCACGTCGTCCTGCCCATCAAACACCTCGCCATCGTATATGAGCTGATGCTACAATACCCCCCCCCCCCCGCCTCCCTGCCGTTTTCTGCCGGCCGGCGTGTGTGTGTTGATGGATGGGGTGGCGGCGGATGGGAGGGAACTATGTATCAGTCAGTAGAGCAAACTACTTATTTTCAGTCAACCAACATCGAGGAAGTATTAAAAATACAAAAGTGGACCAGGCAGTGGCAAGTGGCCATCATTGTATAAACAGGCTGATCTGATTGGAGTAACGTTATTATATATACTGGATTAAAATTGTCAATCAAGAAATTATTGCCCACCCTGGCGAGCCATGAAACACTACCGGCTAAATCTGGCCGAAATAAAATGTACTTTAGCGAGCGGTAATGACGCAACAATACAGAGAACGGGACGGTCTGTGTTGGTTGTGTGGTATCATGTTCGCAGAGGCTTTGGTTGAACCGGTAGCAGTACAGGTGGGGGGAGGAGGGCTGAGGCGGGGGAGGGGGTAAGCTCCACACTCCTGGGATCTGCTCCAGCCCACATCCACATCCGCCAGCCCACCGAACCGGAACCTTTCAGTCACATGCTGTGAATAAACGCCTGAAATGTTTGACCAGTTTCCTCCTGCTAATATATCCAAATTATCCAGAATGCATATCCGTCCGGCCCTCCTCTCTCAGCCGCGTCCCGAAACGCAATCCGGAAAGTGACATATCCCGCCTTCAT